>CAKAKR010063376.1:80800-91832 GCA_916700685.1 Adelosebastes latens
AGTAGACGTAACGTTACATTGACGCTGCACACTGCCCTCGCAGCTCGTTTAACGGCTGCCAGTTACAGCGCTATCCCTCAATACTGGACCAATTTAAAAAAATTGTTGTCCCTATTAGTCACGTACACACAAAAACATGGGAAAATTGGGTTGAAAAATACCAAAGTTACCCTTTTAAGTACAGACTCAAAAAATATGGAAGACGTTTTTAAATTGAAAACATTTACAGACACCATTTTGAAGTCCAAACTGATCATCAACAAACAAATCATTCTTTTTAGTGTTTTCAGGTCATACATAAAGCTGTTTGCCTATTTGATCTGAACTTGTTTTGCTCTTTTATTCCCTGTAATAGATATTTGAAGATGCCTACAAGTCCCAGCTGAGCTGTGTGGTTGTGGATGACATTGAACGCTTGTTAGGTAAGATAGATCGTCAGTATACTACAAGGCAGCTAAAAAAAAAGAAGCATTTTGTGTTATGCTGCTGATAGAGATGCAACGATTAATCGATTAGTTGTCAACTATTAAATTAATCGCCATCTAGTTTGATAATCGATTAATCGGTTTCAGTGATTTTTTAAAGAAAAAAAAGTCTAAATTCTCTGATTCCAGCTTCTTAAATGTGAATATTGTCTGGTTTCTTTACTCCTCTATGACAGTAAACTGAATATCTTTGAGTTGTGGACAAAACAAGACATTGGAGGATGTCATCTTGGGCTTTGGGAAACACTGATCGACATTTTTCACCATTTTCTGACATTTTATAGATCGAACAACTTCTAATGAAATGAATCGTTAGTTGGCCTGATGAGTTGAATGAAATGTATACCTAAAATTAGTTTTATTTGGATGTGAAATACGAAAATCACTAATAGAAAACGTTCTGTCTCGTCAGACTACGTCCCGATTGGCCCTCGTTTCTCCAACCTGGTGTTACAAGCTTTACTGGTGCTGCTGAAGAAACTTCCTCCAAAGGTAACAAACAACTTTGTTGTGGTATTTATTTGTAGCACGCTCACTGTTGACGTTGCTAGTCCTCAGGTGGCAGAAAGAGGGCAGCAGATCTTATGGATGCTAGCGCAAACTCTTGTGAGGAATTACTGGAGGTCTTTGGCTGCGACTGGCATGTGTGAGCGACTGTGTGTGTGAGTGTATGGTTATTAGCGAGTGTTTTGGTCCGGGCCCGTTGTGCTCGCAGTGAATGGTGGTGGTAGAGACCCATTTCTCATAGTTTCTTTGGTTGTAGTTGTGTGTCTGTTGTTGATGGGTTTGTGAATGAGAGTATAGCCCACTATATGGCTGCATGTGCATGAGAAGTGGCGCGGGGCCTGGTGTTGAATGCCTGGCTGCAGTGCTCCTCTGGGGTTGTAAAGCGCTGGGCCCAGCGGGGTGCCTGGGGCCGGGGGAGGCCAGGGGGACAGGGAGGAGAATGGGCTCTGTGAGAGAGCCAGGACCTGGCAGCACCGCCGCCTGTGTGGCACCTCATCTGCATGCAGCATCACAACCCCCCACGCCATGGGGGGGCAGCCGGCAGCCATAATCCCCCTGTCTACTCGCCACTCCTCTGCCTCTCCTCCTTCGTCTTCTTCTCCTGGTCCTTCTCCAACTTGTCGGCTTAGTGGAGCTACATTTCTTTTGCTTCTCCTCTTTCTTCTCTACTGTTGTCTTCTGTTGTGTTGCGCTCTGTTCTGTTGTCCTGTTATTTTCTATTCCCTGTGCTCTCGTTGTGACTTAAGGCCCCTGTACACTGTCAACCTACAGCCCGAAACCGCACAATCACGAGAGAAATGTGATGAAACGCTGGTCCTAGATCTCACCGTGAGAGACGTCCACCAACGAACGATAACAGCTTTGGCTTTTGCATCAAAACTCTGACAGCGTCATACATTTAGGACCAAATTCTCACAGTGTGACAGCTGCTGTGAGCCACATCTACAAACCAACTAATCAGAATAAAACCTGAAATGATGCAGAATACATTGGGACATTGTAAGCATTTTTTTTTAGTAAAGGAAACAAGACTCGGTCAAAACCCAGTATGTGTCTGGACCGTGTGTGGTCAGTCTGTGAATTTGTGGCTAAAGTGTTGCACAAATAGTCAGCGGTCATGTCTATAATGTTAAATCCAGCTGTACACGTCCACCAGGTCCGGCGAGGACACTAGGGGACGCGCTGCTCCACTCAACTGGCCGTTCAAACAGTGACGTATCCGATCGTTGAATGCACCTGATTGGTCCCTGGTCTCAAACAGGAAACAACATGGCGGCCTGCTCGTAATCTTTCTGTTATTCCGTCTAAACAATCCACCAAAATCTACTTCTGAAAACATTTTAAGTGAGAAACAGGCGATGCCACTGTGCTAGCCTGACGGAGCACGCTGGACGGGCTCATTTGCATGAAGGACTGTTTTGAAGGCCATAACAACGCCCTGTGCCTCAGCTTGCACTTTTTTCTATTTCCATCGATTGCCTCAGCATTCATCATCACACATGACATGCCTCAGAACTAATATCGCACAGTCCGACACAGACTTCTACTCAGATTTTATAAGACCCGTCTCACACAGTGAACCTGCAAGATAGCCGTTATCACACAGTGTGCAGGTGCTTTCAAATAAAACCACAGAATCCACAATCCATATGCCCGAATCTCCATTTATAACCATAACACACACTTTCAATTTAATGAGTCTTCTGAAGAGGAAAGCAGCTACAGAATATGATCAAATGAAAATAAACACATTGAAGTCTGAGGTCACGTCTGCTTCTCTTTCAGGGTCGTAAGCTGTTGATCATCGGCACCACAAGTCGTAAAGACGTCCTCCAGGAAATGGAGATGCTGGATGCTTTCAGCACCACCATCCACATTCCCAACATCTCGACGGGAGAGCAGCTGGTCGAGGCCCTGGAGGTAACACACACACACACACACACACACACACACACACACACACACACACACTCAAACACACACACATGTAGGGTTGGGCAATATGACGGTATATACCATTGTGACGGTATAGACTTGGCAATACCGTCAAAGAGTATAGAAGCAATGAGAAGAAACTCCAGTGTTTTTTTTTTTTTACAACAGCCGCTGCCGCCATTTAGGACTGAAACGCATATTATATTTATAATATTTTATTGTTCAACGCAGGTCATTTCGGTAGAATATGACAATAAAATAGAAATTGTTTTGTTTTACTTTTGTACGGCACTTTTTAGGCGGACGTTTTACTGGAGTCCGGTAGTTGCTTTCAGTCCAAAATGGCGGAAGCAACTGGGCGCCGATGTTGCAATGGAACGAACTGTCTTCTTTTTCTTTCACTTCTTGGCAAGATACGTTCTTTGATACAGTTTCCTCCGTGGTAGCAATTACCGCGTGATGTCGGGATTTGCGTGTAATTTCTCGCGATCTCCCGAATCCAGCTGCCTTGCAAGGTAACGTGATTTGGGCAGACATGGAGGAGGAGAGTGAAGTAGAGCAGGCGGAGGCGTCCCTACCAACCCAAGATGAGGAAGAGCTCTGGTTACATGATTACCAGACATTTGCTCACTCTAGTTTATTTAGTTTTGTCAGCTTTTTGAAAAGAAAGATGAGCAAATCCTGCAGGAAAAGTGTTTTTTTTCTTTTGGTATACTGATTTTTATATCGCTGACTGAAGTCAGGCTGGTATTTCTTTGCACCTGTTAACCTTAAAACCTTTAACACTTTGACATTAGTGTTCTCAGGAACCGTAAAGCTGACATTTTGAAAGAATTTTAGTTTTACTTTTTTGAGTCTTTTGTTTTTAACTCAAGTGTTGTCTCATGTGAAGCAGTTGTTTTGTTTGAATGTAAGTGGGGTGAAGTACGGTATGGTTATTAAACCATTTCTTAATTGAATTTACAGAACAATTACTGTATAGTGATATATACCGTTACCGTGATATAAAATTACGTATACCGTGATAGAAGATTGTGGCCATATCGCCCAACTCTACCCACATGCATGTAGCGGCACTTTTAAAACTATTTAATGCGTTTGATATTCACTTGACATTTACTTTGTCAGCGAAGGTGTTAAACATGTTTTATTTAAAACCTATAATGTGCATTACTTATATGCTGACACACAGTATTATTTAGTGATATTTTATGTACTTTAGTGTGAAATTCTTTCTTGAATAACGAGTTTACCTATTTTAATCCCGTGCTGAGTGCTCTCCTTTCTTCCTCCCCACAGCTGCTGGGCAGTTTTCAGGATGGGGAGCGGGTCACCATAGCTAAAGCTGTGAAGGGACAAAATCTGTGGATCGGCATAAAAAAGCTGCTCATGCTGATTGAAATGGCCATCCAGGTGAGAAAGACGTTCTTTGCATTTGCATTTTTTTCAGCCATGCTAGCAGAATGACTGTTGTGATGAAGTGTCAGTCTGTCGGTCGGTCCACCACTGTGGTCCAGACTGAAATATCTCAACAACTATTTGATGGATTGTCATGAAATTTTGTACAGATATTCATGGTTTCCAAAAGATTAATTCTGATGACTTTGGTGATCATATAGTGCCACTATGATGTTGACTTTTGTGGTTTTAAAGGAGACATATCATGCTCATTTTCAGGTTCATACTCTACTTGTATTTTGGGTTTCTACTAGAACATTATTTTTCTTCAACAATAAACCGGTATTCGAACTCTGTCTGAAACGCTCCATTTTAGCGGCTGTCTTTTTTAACCCGCCTCCTGAAAAAGCGCAGCCTGCTCTGATTGGTCAGCGTTTCCGGTCTTCCTCATCAGCGCTGTCGCCGTCTTCACAGCGTCACTGCTGCCTGGGACTCACTATGTGTGTCAGTTACACAGAGTTTAGCGGCACTTCTACCGGTGACTGCGTAGTTGTGACATCACAACCATACAGAAGTCCTGACGGCTCGTTTAAAAGCTCAGTTTCTCTGTGGATTCATCGTTTTGAAACTTTCACAGTATTTATATAGCACCTAGACCTGCTTTATAAACAAAAAGACTATAATGGAAATCTAATTTTCTACAATATGGGACCTTTAAGTGAAATGTGACAACTATGGGATGGATCGCTATGAAACATACATTTGTACATACCTTCATGTCCCCCTCAGGATGAACTGTAATAACTTTGGTTAAAGAACAAATACCTGCAGAACTAATAACGTTCCCATCAGCCTCAGCTGTAATATTTTTGTGCTGAGTAGCAAATGTTAGCATGCTAAACTAAGATGGTGAACATGGTAAACATTATACCTGCTTGACATCAGCATGTTAGCATTGTCATTGTGAGCATGTTGGCGTGCTGACATCAGCATTTATGTACATTAAGTACAGCCTCACAGAGCTGCTAGCATGGTTTCTCTCTAACATCAAAAATATTCACATTATTACCGACTAAAAGATGTTCTTTTGGTAAATGTAATGCTGAAGCAACTTCATGTGGACTCTATTAAAAGACAGAAAGGTCGAGCAGACTTGGGTGAAGAAGGGGTAAGAGCAAACTTGTCTTTTTATATTTTTTATTCTTAAAGACAAGTTTGGGATTGGCTCAGCGTCTCTATTATTGCTTTTGTAATAGTTTGGTCTTAGCTCGAGCAGCCTGTCCCTCCTCTTCCTCGACATCTGGCCGGCATTCTCGACAGTCAACAGAATCTGTCTCCGTCACAAAAAACTGTCATCTATTAGCTGGAATGAAATACTGTGTGGCTTTCCCTGATGATTTGTTGAGCAGAAGAGGATCCAGTACATTTCTAGTTCACAAACCATTCTCCAAACGGGTGCGATCCAATACATTCATAGTTATGAAACCATGTTCTGCGTCGCTTTCCAAGTTACATTCACATGTTCTGAATCAGAGGGAAGCTACTCATAAGAGCAATCAGACACACCTCGTGGTTCTGGTGTACCTACAATTTAGAGCTAAATCAATAAAGATCAGTCACCCAACACATACGGCAGGTTAAAAAAACAAAACGTGTACATTAAACCCATCCAACTGTGGAAAAAACATAGACCACCAACTCACTGCAGACTCTTGGCTTCCTTTCAACACATCAGTTGTAGGTATGTAGATGAGTATAGGAGGTATAAACTCACCTTTTTAAAGTTGTCTTTAGGGGTTTTGTGGTTTGGCCTTGGAGTTGTGTTTTATTGCATTTTTCTAAGAGTCCCTGTTCACATTTGGTGTAGTTATTTCCGTTTGGTCTGTACAAAAATGATTTACTTGCAAAGCCTTGTCGGGGCCCTGACCCTGTCAAAACACTAAGATAATAATCAATTTGATTGGTTCTGTAAAAAGTCAAGATCAGTCGTACATCACTCCCTGAGACGCAGTGTTCTTGGGGAGCTTGTGATTTGAATGGGAGTCATAACGACTGGTGGATTTGTTCATGTTGAGAGCCGTGTGGAGGCAATAGAAATGCTCCCAATCTCGCATTTAGCACCTTTAAAATTGAACTTGTCGGATATAAATTAAGTTCCAAAAGACATTTTTCAGTTTCAGCTTCTTCTTCAATGCTCCTGAGACAAGACTTTGCAGTCCATAGTGTCCAGATCATCTCAAAAATCAGCTCCGGTGGCCTCCAAATAATGTTTGTTTACCAAAGCAGGTAGCAGACTTGCAGCAGCAGAAAGCGACCTAAATGTGACTGTTAGCTGGTGTTAATTTCTCCCCCTGACTGTGCGTCTGTGGTATGTTGATGATGTGTACCGCCTGTTTGTTGAGGCTGGATGCTGTGTAATTGCTGTGGTATGCACAAATGCAGCCATGTTCTGCACCCCCCCCCCCCAACTCCGAGCCTGAAGAAGTATGAATCTGTGTTTGCCGAGACATGCTGCAAACAGCCACGCGGCTACACACACACACACACACATTCACAGTCTCTTTATCTTTTTTCCTCTCATTCCAATGTTTCTGACTGCTCTCATGTCTTAACTCCAGTAGCTACAGGCGATTCCAGACGTACCGTAAGTTATTGCATAGGTTGCCATTAATTTTACTTCCTCTCCCCCCCTCCTCTCTCCGCTACGATCCTGTTTGTGCAAACTGAAGCGTGAACTCCAGGACCTGCCGCTACTCCAAATTGCTTTCATGTTTCAACACCTTGCTTCTGAATTTTAAATGAAACAGATGCAGAGAGAAAAACAAGAGCTATTAATAAATGTACGTTTATTACATTTTATGCATGTATGCACTAAGAAGTAATGGGTCTGTTTTTTTGTAGATGGATGCTGGCTACAGAGTTACCAAGTTCCTGAGTCTACTGAAGGAAGAAGGAGGGTAAGGATTCTTTTCCTGTGACACTGAACACTCACGCCACGCACACATCTGTCACTTTTACCAGTCCTCATTTACAGATGTAGCAGAGAATGGAAAAGAGATAAAAATGTTTACATTTTGATCATTGAATCAAGTGTGATTAATAATAGACTTTTTTTTTTTTTTTTGCCTGCAGACTGGGTTCTAATACGTTTATCTAGACTCAGTGGAGCCACATAGTGAAAAAGAGGCATCCTTCAACGGTAAGACTGCAGGGCCTGCATCAGGCTACATGGTCGCTACTCACCATTTCCTGTTCACGGTGAAGGGAGCTTATGTAGAAATCTGTAAACTGTGAGATCAGTTTAGTAATGTATGCCCTCAACATACAATTTCTTGCACCAAATAAATTATATACAAGTGGTGTCAAGCAGAAGTCCAACCAAAGAGTAATAAAGGCTAACAGAGCGTGAGCCTCATTAAAGCCTGTAAAAATAGACCAGAGCTATTGTCTTATACTGTACTGTATAGATGAATAAACACTCAACCATCAACAATGTACCAAACAACTCACCTTTATTGGTAATTGAGTGAGTAATCTAGTTAGAAATACAATTGATTTTTCTAAAAATATTTTTTAGAAAACTGTAATCCACATTTTTCTGGTGTTTTTTTTTTTTTCTCCCATGCATCAATATATAATTTTGTAATGCCGAATCCACTATTTGATGTTGTTGTTTTTTATTTTCTGCATCAATGTAGTTGTATTTTTGTTTTTACACTTTAAAATTGAATCACCAAATTGCCTTAAAGGAATAGATCGATATTTTGGGAGACACATTCATTTGCTTTCTTGCTTTCGAGTGTTAGATGAAAAGATCAATACCGGCACGTTAGCTTAGCTTAGCACACAAACAGCTCAACGTTAGGGATAGATTACTGAACGGGCCGACTGGGCACAGGCCCAGGGGCTCTTCACCTACAAAATGTCACTCAAAGAGATGCATACCAACCAGGAAGAGACTTAAAATGACCACAAACAAACATAAAGACTATAAAGAGACACAAAAATACTTCAAAGAAACTCACAACTATGAAAAGGGGCAAAACAACCACAAAGAGACACAAAAAGACTACAAAGAGACTTAAACAACTACAAAGAGATGCAAAACAGCTGCAATAAGACCACGAAGAGACTCAATCACTATGAAAAGGGGCAGAGCAGCCACAAAGAGACACAAAACGACCACAAAGACACACAAAACAACTACAAAGAGACACAAAACAACAACAAAGAGACATAATGACGACAAAGAGACACAAAACAACAACAAAGAGACATGTAATGACCACAAAGATACACAAAACAACAAGAAAGAGACAGGAAACAACAACAAAGAGACATATAATGACCACAAAGATACACAAAACAACAAGAAAGAGACAGGAAACAACAACAAAGAGACATATAATGACCACAAAGATACACAAATCAACAACAAAGAGACATATAATGACCAAAAAGAGACACAAAGCAACTACAAAGAGACTAAAAATGAAAACAGAGACATTCAAAACAAATACAAAGAGACACAAAATGACCACAAAGACACATAAAACAACTACAAAGAGACATATAATGACCACAGAGATACACCAAACAACCACAAAGAGACATATAATGACCACAAAGATACACAAAACTCGCTATCCATAGTCTGTAGTAAAGATATTTTCAGGGTATGCCTGTTCAACTGTACTTAAACTGTAAGTTATACGTGTATGGATGGTCCACAGTGACTTTTTATTTTCCTCAGTCTCATGTGGGCACAATAATCACATAAAATAATAAGTACAAGCACACTCTGCGGCAGTGTCAGGGGGCAATTTCACCAAACAGGATTAGAAAGTTCTTCAGATAACGGTGAAATGATTGTCCTATATCCGCTTGTTGACAATGGCAAAGTTCCAGAAGATATTTCTCTTTTTAAAGTTATCTGGCTAATCCTGCTCTGTGAGATGCGCCCATGAGGACGGGCTGCCCAGGGTGATGATGGTGATGATGATGAACAACAAAAACAACTTGAACAACTTCTCAACTTGCAGCCGGAGCTTTGCGTCTCATCGCAGCCTCAGAGACTTATGGTATAGTTGGCGCACGCCGGCGTAGCCTAAAAATAGGTCGACTAGACAGGTGCTCTCTTGTGGCGGCGTGTCTCCGTTGCATGCCTGTCTCTTCTCACTTTTATTTGTCTCTGATCACTCAGTTGCGGAGGATCGGAAGCCTGAAAGAGGCTGGCAGGAGGAAGCAAGCGAGAGATCGTTTCCATCTCTCTCTCTGCATCCTTCCCTTCCGTCCCTGAAGCTCGGCGCGCTTCTCTCTGCACTGCAGCTTTCAGCAGCAGCAGCAGCAGCAGCAACCGACCAGGCAGCCTCCTCCTCTTCACCACTATGTGTGAACATGTAAAATAAGAGAAACGAGCAGTGTATGTGGTATCTGTGTATCTTGCATTTGCAGAAGACTAGTGCTGTGATCTCCATGTGATGCACTCCGTTGGGATTTTATATGTAAAAGGCAAAAGATACAATTTCTATGGCAAGTAGATGTGCATGCACGAACACTAATCATAACACTGTTTATATTTGTATGCACAGACTTGTAATCTGATCATTCCAGGACACGGTGGCTCCATTACTTAAAGATCTCACTTTGTTCTTATCGTGTATACTTGCTCATGTCTGATCTTTTTATTTTATTAATAAATTAATTCTATTACTATTACTAACAAGAAACTCTGTAGTATCTGGAATTAATGATGATATGAAAGTAGTTACCTCACACCACGGGGGGGCTCACGCTGCTTTTAAGATGTGTTTCCATGCAAGAGTTGGGGTGTACAATAATATTCATTATGCAGAATGGCCCATTTCACAATGATATATATTATCTCGTTGGATTATATTGTGCCTTCAAATGAAACCCGTGAGCTTGTGTTTACAACGTGGGAAGTCGTGTACACGATATGCTTGGCGTTCAAGTGGTTAAGTCGTGAGAACACCGCTGCTAAGCAACAGCAATATTAACGTTACTGTCGGCGTCTAGAAGCCACAGAGGCTAACGATTTAGCAAGCTAGCTAGTGGGTAACATAATGCAGTAAATGCAAAGGCATAATGACAGAGGAAAAGGATGAGGCAGTTGGGAACATTTTCCTCAGACATATTATAAAATTACAAAGAAAAACAATATACGACTAAAATTACAATATATTAACTTATTATTCCTTATTATTCACCAAAAAATTAACGTCCGCCATTTCTGACAACGTCAACAAACACGTCACAACTCGTGAACTCGAAACTTTCCACTTACGAGGTCGTGAATACGACATGGGGGGGGCGTTCATATGGACTCTTTACACGGTAAACACGACCCCATTTGAAGGCACCATTAATTATTGATGCATTAATGTGTTCAACAGTTTAATGTTACAGCTGGTAAAGATGGAGCTCATTTTAACTACTTTATATACTTAAAGGCAGGTTGATGATGTTCTCCAGTATCCACTATTTGTTATATTGGTTGAAATGGTCTTTACACCCCGACAGCGATCCATTACTGATGAGCTCTGAAAAAGGACCGGTCTGTAGCTGCTGTAATCCTGTAAAAACGTTTACCAATCACTGCCTCGCGGTCCGCTTGGAAAGAACCAATCAGATGCCTCCCTGCCTCCCTGCTCGTACTCTACCCTTGGCGTGCACCAGCCTGAACT
>CAKAKR010063376.1:91852-111256 GCA_916700685.1 Adelosebastes latens
AACATATCTTGAGGTTAGAGGTCAAGGGACCCCTTTGAAAATAGCCACGCCAGTTTTTCCTCGGCAAAATGTTGCTAAAAGGCAGGGTTGACGATGTTCTCCAGTAAACACTATTTGTTATATTGGTTGAAATGGTCTTTACACCCCGACAGCGATCCATTACTGATGAGCTCTGAAAAAGGACCGGTCTGTAGCTGCTGTAATCCTGTAAAAACGTTTACCAATCACTGCCTCGCGGTCCGCTTGGAAAGAACCAATCAGATGCCTCCCTGCCTCCCTGCTCGTACTCTACTCTTGGCGTGCACCAGCCTGAACTCAAACCGCGTCGCCGCTGCAAGTTTCCTGGAGAATGGAAGAGTAAACTCAGCCCTTCAGTAGCACTGCCGCGGTTACTGTTCATGAGGTAGCGTTGTTGAGTTGAGGTCCTCTCTCCGCTCTGTGTCTGTGAAGTAGTTACGATGCGGCGGTGCTCGTGCATGTGTGTTTGTGTGTGTGGGGGGGGGGGGCGTGTTGTCTTGGAAGGAGCCCCGAGGGGAGCGGAGGGGGGTTTAGACGGAGCTCCTGAGGCGATGCTACTTTCAAATTATGCTAGCTTTCCAACATCGTCGACCCTATCTTTAATAATTATATACTACTTAATAATAGGCTGCAATCTGAATCTCTAACTATTACTGTCAAATAAATGTAGTGAAGTAAAAAAGTGCTTATTTCCCTCTGATAGTGGAGTAGAAGTAAAAAGTTACATAAAATGGAAATACTCAAGTAAAGTACCTCAAAATTGTACTTAAGTACAGTACTTGAGTAGCCTAAATGTACTTAGTTACAGTCCACCGCTGTTAGAGCACAAAGTTCTTCATAGACCTAGCCTCTTAATTTTGCTGTCAAAGTGCACCAGATTGATTCATTTAATTTTAATATGTACAAAACGTTCTCACGGGGGGGCACGCCTCCACACGTCCACTCACCACAGTCTCAAAAGATCCTGTTGGAAACAATGATGTATGCAAATTATTTACAGTAATTCATTGTGCAAACAGCGGTGATTCGCATCTGACGCATCCAGGTTACCAAAGTAATACTCAAAACATTCATCCAGTAATGGCAGGTTTGAGTATTTGTTGATTCAGTCTCAATTTACCACAGTTCCTATGAAAAAGCCTTATGCCACACAAGAAAAAAACCACCAGCTGTTTTCATTATCAAGTGTTCCTCTCATAATTATGACATGTTGAAATCATAAGGACGTGTCTTTAGAATTACGATCTGGTGTAATTATCTCATAATTATGAGAAAATTTGACATCTCATAATGAGATGAACCCACTCAGACATTTGCGGTTAACCTCCGCAGCATCTACCGTACAGCATGTTGCACAATCAGCGTACAGCTCAACAACAAAACACTGTCAATCATTTACCCACTAAAGTAGCTACTGCAGCTCGTCACAGCTGTGTAGGCGACGGTGGAGGTAATCCATCGGGTCCAGATCTGCAGGATTGTGGACCCAAGATCAGTAACTCCTCCTTCATGACGATGCTACAAATGGAAATTATGTTGCTTCTGTGTGGTCTTCTTTTTTTTATATACAAGTGTAAATAATTAAGCAGAACTGGGGGATTATTGGCTGCAACCATTGCTTTCCTTTCTCATTCCTTTCAGTAATGACGCGCAATCATGGATGCTCACCTCTTTTTTAACATATTGCATGTTATTGCAATAAAAGTTGTCATCTGGATCATCTCATTATACATATTAACTACTGTATAAAGCAAATTAACAGCCAAATCTTCAATAATATTCCATATTTATGCTTAAACCTAGGGTTGGTAATCATTTATGTTTGTTGAGATTCTCATTACATCCCGACAGCAATCAATAAATCAAATGCTTTGACAAAAAAAGAAAATAATCCAGAATCTGTGGCTGTTACAGGCCTGTAATAAACCCGTCCAATCATTTAATTCGGCACAAATGTAATGATAATAGTGGGGGAGTGTCTTTGGAGGGACGCCTGAAGCGACAGGCTGTCAGTGTTGCCGACTTGGCAACTTTCTCTCTAGATTTAGGGACTTTTGGAGCTGGTGCTGCTAGCTACTTTCATTGGAAAAGAGTTGGCAACACTGGGCTGTGTTTTCTGGTTAATTCATTTTTTAGATCTAGTGTACTCTTGCCAGTTTCTCAAGATTACCAACCCTAGCTTTAATTGTATGCTGGACATTTGTTAGACAAAGGCTGGCATTATTCTATGTTTTTCTTATTGTTAACAAATCCCACGAAAAGACCAAAACCAACATCTGTCTGTCAATACAAATATGAAATTTAATTTTGTACAAAGGCTCAGGAATTTCCTAAAACAGCTGGTCACTGTAGTTTTTACCAAACGTTACTAAAACAGGAGAAAATATCGCATTTATTTGGGACTATTTTCAGTGGTGGATTAATCCACATGTGGTGCTCTAGTGAGTATTTGTGGCAGCAGGACGGTGTGTGTGGGATTGAGTCAAAATAAACTACAGTGAGTGTTCATGGTAATGAAGGAACATGTCACCCAGTGCAACAGTGTGGCTCATTGATGTGTTTTTAACAACAATGGAGCTCTATGGCACAGAGGAAGAAGTGTTGTTGGTTTTGGTCCTTTCATGGGATTTGTTCTCAACAAGATAAATGTTCTTTAAATGCCTCATTTTAAAAGGAATGTATAGTATGTGATACAACTATATATTACTAATCTAATAATACTATTTATTACGCAAGGAGCACTTTCTATCACAGTCTGGACCACCGTCAGTTTAGTTTAGAAGTGAGGTTTATTAATGTGGTATTTTGGAGGGATTATTGATCATTTTTATGAATTCTCGAGAGGTAAAAAATGGTAAAATACAGCACTAAATCTGTGTAACAAATGGTATCAACCCAAAAATCTATGAGACATAATAGAGCATGGGATTGGCCATCATATACTTCTATCGTAACGTTCTAAACCCTTATACACTATAACAATTTATTTTGATTAATTAATAAACTAATTAATTAATGTTTATTTCTGATTTATGACTAGAACAACTTGGCACAAAGTGCTGAGCTGCATCTCAAATTAATCTTCAGGTTCCCAGCTTTCAGATGATGTACACCACTTCTATATGACATCTACTGTTGACCTGCTATCTCCCCCTAAAGACCACCTGTACCCCCCTAAAACAGACAAAAACGTCTCTATTGTGGGTCTCAGAGCGTTAATGTTAGTGTGTGTACCTCTGGCTACAAAGCAAAAAAGCACGAGACAGTTTTGTTCTTCAAATATATAATCTTAGTTCAGTCATACAGATATATACATTGTATAATAAATAATATTTATAAAAACATAACATTTACGATTATAAAATAAAAAGGGAATTATTCACTTTAAAACATTTGTACAAAACTTTGGATATAGCGGGAGAAGTGGAGGGGACTGAACACAGAAAGGTAGGCCCAGGTAGGGAGGGCTGCGTAGAAGATGACACAAAATGAGCTAAGCTATGTCACAAAAGAGAGGACGGCCTACACACTACTGGGTATTTTTGTTTGTTTTGAAATATAATTAATAGGAAGCAGGTGGGACTGTCAGAACATGTTCTGTGGAAACCTCTCTCAGTTTGTTCCACCATTGTGAATCCGTCCATCCGTCCGTTTTTTCCGTTCACTTCTGTTTGTCACTGGCAGCCGTCATCCACATCTTGCACACATAAATCATCCAGCTCCTGATGATGTTTCCCAACCTTCTTCTTCTTCTTCTTCTCAGAATCTACATGAACTGGAAGTCTTCTCTGTCCACCCAAAACAAATCACAACCTCAATGATCGGAAAATAATTTCCTTTTGTTATAAAAAAAAACGGGCAGACATCCATGTCGTCCTCTGAAAAACAAAAATATTGTGAGTAAATTACAGTATTGTTCTTCCAATATCTCCGCAACCAAAACCACGAGGCAGGAGTGTTTTCTTGGGGTGTACTGACAAGAGTACAAGTTCATAAATCGGGCTTCTTAGAAACCTCAACTGAGGGTAAACATGGAGAGAAGGAAGGAAGGAAGGAAGGAAGGGAGGATGTGAAAGCCAATCAGAACTCTACTCTGGTCTCCACATGTCGTCACACGTCCCCCTTTTTTATTTTTTACAGTGATAAAAAGTTTTGACAAAAGCCTCTAAGATGAACCTTAGATAAAAAGATCTCCCAGTTTGCTCATAAGACCGGAATTAATATTTAAGCATGCTGAAGCTTGACTCACGTTTATAAATGCCACAAAATGATCTACTCACTCATATAATTTGAACGGCGGTGTGTTTTCACCGCATCGCTCCTTTTAGATTGAATAATGTATGACTGTGTTGTGTTGTGTTGGAAATTATGAGCAATTTGCAGGTTGCCCGGACGCGGGAACAAAGTCGTCCATTCATGAGAACCGCTAGCTCGCGATGACGGAGAAGTTTGCTCGCGTAAACAAACGCTCAAATCTCTACCACCTGGAGTGGAACTGAATAGTGCATACATATACATGTGTAGGTTAGTGGAATGAGCATGCTTGTTCACACACATGCTGCATACCTCCAGTTCCCAGCCCGATGGGTAATATGTCAGAAATGCAGGGCTATAAAATCAAGACGGTAGCATATATCTTATCCTGGTGCGGTAGAGTCAGTCAGCAGGGAGAGGAGCAACACTGAGGATTTCATCAGCTCAGTAGTTTACAAAAGACAGGACTGTGGCACTTCCAACCTGTTCAGTTCAGTAGTTACAAAGTGATGGTTTCCCCGGGGGCTGCCGACGTGTTCAGCATCACGTAATAAGTGACGGCGTAGAGGTTGGTTTAGTTTAAAAACAAAAGGCCAGACTGGCCGGAGAAGTGAGGTGTTAGTTAGCTTTTTTATTCAAAAGCAAAGAGAGTCTGAAAGTTTTTTTTACTGCATTAATCTCACAGGTAAAAAGTGTTACTGTACATGCCACAAACATTGTGCTGGCATGGAGAGGAAATAAATAAAGACGAGGGGGAGGGAGATGCTGTAGGGAAAAGTGGCACAACTCTTCCCATGAGAGCGGACTAGACCTCAGACTAGAGGTCAACACAGGGCGTCAGATATTATGGAGATGGGTGTAGTGGTTTGGAAGATTTTTACAAAAAAGAAAAAAGAAGGTATAGAAGTATCCATAGCTGATGTGCCATTACCCATTAGGGCCTGAGTGTGTGTGCTGATGAATATGTGTCTGATGCAGAGTCTGTCTGGAGGGAGCAGGGAGGTCGTGCAGGAGTTGGGGGAGCTGAAGGGCGGGCAGCACTTTTTGTTGTCCAGCAGTCAGTTTTTGTCTGAAAGCGCCCTCTCACTTGCACGTGTGGACGTCGTAGACGCGCACGCACTCCTGACAGCTGACGTAGCAGCACCAGTGGAAGATGCAGTGGCACTTCTCTTTGCGTTTCTCAGTCCGGGTGTTGTGGCCGCGGCCGCAGCACAGCAGGTCGCAGCCCTCGATGCCGTGCGACGACACGTTGCAGGCCCGGTCGCGCGTCCCGAAGGAGCCGGTCTCCGGGTTGGGCTCGCAGAAGTTGGGCGAGCCCTCGTAGTAGACCAGGTCGCGCTCGGTGGGGTGCTTGAAGAAGTTGTACTTGACCCGCAGCGTCTCCACCCAGCCCCGCGACTCGCGGTGCTTCTCCACCACCATCTCGGAGGCGCTGTCGTACTTGTCCTTAAGGTAGTCGCCCAGCATGCGGAAGTCGGGCTGCGCCCACCAGCACGTCTTCACCTCGCAGCTTCCGGACAGGCCGTGACACTTACAGCGCAGGTGCATGTGGTCGAGGATGGTCTGAGAAACACAGGAAGACACTTTTATAGTTACTTTGTAGGAATGTTTGAAGCCAATATCGGCTCTAAATTTGACTTTTTATTCCTGGTTGAAAGAAAAATGTACAACTCAGTAAAACTATTTATTAGCCTGGCAAGCATCCGACATGTTTAAGCTTTCATAAACCATTCCTGATCCCTTAAAGCAATACTAAAAATAGAGTGTAGAGTCAGTGCCTGTAGGCTTTGAAAGGTTGTTCTGAAGACACAAAAATATAGAATAGATATACAAACTTCTTAAATGCATACACCATATGAGCCATATGTTCAGTGTGCCCCAAACAATTTTCCCTAAACCAAGAAATCCCTAAATACTCTTCTCTTGGCAGAGCTTTGGAGCTGTGACGTGGTGAGAAGTTTCTATGGACGTTTCGACCGGGGGCGACTCTAATGAGAATGTGACGTGTACATTCTCACTCCCAACTCATCAAATACCACCGCTTCGCCTAAAATTTCGAACGTTATTCAGCCTCATTGCCGACGAGCTAACATGACATGGTTGGAAAGAAATGGATTCCTTAGGTTTTTCTAGTTTCATATAATACCAGTATCTTCACTCTAGCTTTAAGACTGAGCCAGCTACAGTCTCTTAAAGAGAGTAACGTCGGCCGTGATCGATGGTGATCCCATGGGTGTCAGAGGGTTTGATAATTATTTTGCTGAGATGAAATTTAGGTGTGATTGAGCACCCTAAAAAGAGTCTAAAATCAACAATGGTTTTGACATTTGTTTGTCTCTCAGATGCCTCTGGAACCCCCTTAAACTGCTGTGAATTCAAACTGAAAACAACCGCCATCCTCTGAGAGGAAGCAAGCTACAAACTATTCCTTTAAAGTGTAACGAACTAAAAATGTGCCAGTCTTAATTTGATAACTGACTCTGTGCTTGTGGGGCAGTCACCACCGAGCAAGATCTGTAGGAATTTTATGGTCAGACATTTACAGGAAACTCGGTAACGCAGACTAACAAAACCACTGGAGACTCGCGGAGCAGGCCAAGAAAAACAATACGCCACTGGCTGCAATTTATTTAAGTGTCATGCAGCTGTGAAGTACAGAGGCTCTGCGCTGCTGCTAATTCCCTCTGAAGTCACTGGCTCACATCGTGAGTGTGCCGCCGCGGGGCTTATTCTACCTTTGTGTTTTGATTTTGTTGTGCTTTAATTCAACAGCTATATTTAGCTGCAGAATTCCCCCAGCTGGGGCGGAAGGCAGGTGGCTGTGGCACCTCTGGCTGATGAAGGGGAGAGTGGGGGGGGGGGGTAGAGGTACGGCGGGTGGGGGGGGGGGTGGACTAGTGACATCACTGTGAGCTTGTCATGCCAACATCAAGTCCCAGAGGCCCTCGGGGCTAAATAATGGAGCGTGAGAGGGCCAGGTGGAGAGGAGAGGAGAGGAGACTCCTGACAGTGCTGCTGTTCAGTTCTAGCTCCTGTGGTCTCTCTGGCTGCTCCTGTGTGCTCACATCAAAGGGCCGTCTTGTTGCCGTGTGGTCCCTCCATTTGCCCCTCAGCAAGCAGCCGGGGAGCCCATTTCTTTCCGAGCGGTGACAGCAGCCAGTGATGTTTTAAGTCTGAGCTGATTTCCTTCTTTTCCCCCCCCTCAACTCACTCGGGTTATTTGACTGTCAGGGAATTTTTTCATTGGGATGCAAGGCATGAAAGGCGAGGCGCGCGGGAGGGAGGGAGGGAGGGAGGGTGTTGCTTAGATAAGTAATTAACCAGTCATTCAAAGTCAAGTGTTCTTTTTTAGGTGGAAACCCAGAAATGTGCGGACAAGTCAAATACCAAATCCCTGCCCATCACATGAACAATTAGTAATCCCAAACAGGGATGTTTCCTGGATAAATCCGCTCCGTTTGCACGACAGCCAGGTTGTCCATCGTTTAATGCATCTCTGTTTCAGTTTCCCCCTTTTGCTACGTCTATAGTACAATATGTGCTGAGCAGTCGGCAACATCCGGGTCTGAAAAGTGAAGCCAATGCTGAAGTGCCTTAAACTTGCATTCTTTCTAACAGCCAGCAGGGGGCGACTCCTCTGGTTGCTAAAAGAAGTCTGATTGTATAGAAGTCTATGAGAAAATGATCCTACTTCTCACTTGATTTATTACCTCAGTAAACATTGTAAACATGAGTTTATGGTCTCAATCGCTAGTTTCAAGTCTTCTTCAATACAGCATGATGTTCATTTAGTAAATTATGGTCCCATTTAGAGTCAAATAGACCATAAAGCAGGGGATGCTTTAGGGCGTGGCTACCTTGTGATTGACAGGTCGCTACCACGGCATTGTCCGTTGTGTTTTTGTCGTAAAGTTTAACACTTTCAACAGTGTGTTTTCAGTTCATGAAAGTTAATTTTAACATTTTGGTCGCCTAAAAATGTCTTATTCAGCGTTCGGTTATACTTAGCTCCACTCTCTCATGTCACTTCTGGTTGCAAAAAACAAAGATGGCGACAGCTAAAACCCCAAAATGCTGAACTCGAGGCTTCAAAACAGCAGTCCACAAACCAATGGGTGACGTCACGGTGACTACGTCCACTTCTCATATACAGTGTATGTTGCTGAGGTTGTTTAATGAATGTGATGTATTACCGTGACGTGAAGTACGGTCATCCCACTGTACAAAATGCGCAAAAACAATAGAAGCTGCTTCAGTTTTGGTAGATCAAGAGAAGGGAAAACTTAATGCTACAGCATATAATGATATTTTGGACGACAAAAGTTTGGTGAAGACTTCCTGTTTCAACATGTGTGATGCCCACTATGCACAAAGCCAGGTCCAAGAAGAAATGCTTATCCCAGTTTGGTGTGGAAGAATTCGACTGGTTTTCACAGAGTGCTAAACCTCAACCCACATCCTACACCTTTGGGATGAACTGGACTGTGAGCCAGACCTGATCACCCAACGTCAGTGTTGGACCTCACTGACGCTCTTATGGCTGAACGGGAGCAAATCCCGGCAGAAATGCCTTCCACAAAATCTTGTGGAAAGAATTCCCAGAAAGATTAGAGGCTGTTATAGCAGCAGATGACGGCGCATGAATTTGGAACAATCACATATGAGTGTAATGTTCAGATGTCTACCTACTTTTGGACACATTAATGTGGCTGACCCGAATGCTGCAGAATGCTTTGAAATTTCTTTGGAATTACTGCCAAATATTTACCCCAAAATTGATCTAAAATAGCATATAATGGTTAAAATAGGGCCCTTAGGCCTGAGAAGCGGCTGTGCGCTGCTCTTCATCGGAGGTGGAAAACCAAATCTAATAGACACTTCTGATCAGGCACAAATCTCACCATTGTGTGACTTATTGTCTACACAAATGTAACCTGGTAGCTAATTTTTAAAGAAATTTCAAATAAGTTATTTGCTAATTATTATCTATTTATCAGCTGACATTTTTATGGAAATAAAGCACATCAAATAACTTTGTATTCTTTTCCTGGAAATGTATTAAATAAATTACCAGCTATTGGGAAATAGCAGAATATAATTATTAAATAATGTTTATAATAAAGTAATTTTCGATACATTTTGAGGTAAATATTGGGGTAATTTGGCCGTGATTCCAGAGAAATTTCAAATAGGTTACTTGCTAATTATCACCTAGTTACCATGAAATTTGCGGACCTGTAAAATGAAGTGTTTTTCTTTAATTTTTCTTATATATAAGTATGTAATAATGTATAAATACCAAAATAACCTATGAAATAAGGAATAATCCCACAACATTATTCATTATTATTATTTATTCTCAGACAGATATCGCTGTTTGTTGTGTGTACAGTAGTGCCCCAAACATGTCGGCCTGCTGCACCGCGAAGCTTCGAATACCTTCGATTATTTCTCATCGAAGCTTCGAAGCCCAAAAAACGGTATTCGGGTCAGCCCTAACAAGACATCCCTGCACACGTGTCTAAATGTGTTTACCGTGCGTCCTGCCTCGTTGTTGTGTCGGTTCATCGCCGAGCGAGCGTCCGGGCGGTTCTCTCTGGCGTCGGCGAACTCCCTGGACACCAGCACCCCGAACTCTGCGTCCTCGCTGCAGCCGCCCCACTTCCAGCCCTCCCCGGGCGGCCCCTTGTGGTGGGAGTCGCAGCCGCACATGGTGGACGTGCCCTCGGCGCAGGAGCGCGTCACTGCGAACGCCACGCCTGCTGAAGCTATAGCGTGGACGAACGCTGACTCTCTGGTTGCTGAGAGAGAGAAAGAGAGATGGATGAAGACAGACAGAAAGAAGGAGAGAGAGAAAGAGAGAGAGTGTCAATCTTGTGTTGAACATGGACAAGGCAATCTTTACCGCTGCCAACATCCAGACAGAGGTATTGAAAGGGATTCCTCCAGGCAATAACCTTTTAACGCAACATTTCATCTTTGAGAACATTTATGTAAAAACAAGAAGCCTATGGAATTTATTTTTTAACCCTCTCTTACTTTATAATATGTAAACATCAGCGATGAGGAAGCACATCAGCGGACACACGAAGGAGCCCAGAAGCAGAGTCCCTGCAGTGACATCAGCCCTTTGTGGCTGTGTCAGGAGGGCCTAACGCTCAGTGGGATCTCACTGACCTCCTGTCATCCCTGAGGTGTGCTGCTTTGCATCTGGATAGTGTTTCAGGAATGTTGTCACCCCCACCTCCCACCCGTCCCCGTTCACAGCCCCAAGGCCTTCTGGTGAAACCTAGCAGTATGTCGGCCTGTTTCTTTTTTCACACTGAAGGATGGAGTTACGCCTCCTTTGAAGGCAACAGCTTATTATGTAACCAGACACCATTGTTTCACAATCACAGCACACTTACCATGGCTCACCCGTTACACTCACACACAGAGGTTAGGGGGTGGGGGAGGCGTCCTGAAGCAGCGGAGTTTGTGAGATTCACAATTGCGTGATGTGAGTTTTGAAATTTGTACGAACACGACCAGAGAATCAAACCCGTATTTTGCAGACCACATCGGCGACTACAGCCAGAAATTCCTCCGCTATCCCGCTTGCCAATGAGGCTTTTCAAGACCCGATCAGACTGCTTTACAAGCCACAAACAAAGTTTACTGATGTTTGGCTGGAGGCTAGTCATATTTTCCCACCCTGAGAGTGTCTGCAAGCAAAGTTGCAAAACAAAAAATACCTTTTTATGTTAGCCTGTAGAGCTAAAAATGATGCCACAAGGGTCTTTTTTTATGCATCTGCAGTTCTGACGGGTATTGATGTTAATAATTTACAGGGTGAAAGGTCAGATGGACATATCTGATATGGTGAAAATGTAATGCAGATGCTAAAATTCTGTAAAACCCCCTGGTGGCCGTAGCCAAAAAATACATGTAGGGATATCTATATTTTTTTATAATAACACAGAACTAATAATTAATGTAATGATGAATAATATCGGCCTTGTTGTGTCTTCTTATTGACAGAATAAGAGACCCAACAAGATAAGAAGATTATTATTTACTTATAGTAACATTGGACGCCCTATCAGCTGTGTGCTTGAGATCAGACTGGAGACGTAACCACTTAAAAGACTTGATATCTTCCTACGTTTGTACTTTTTAAACTGATAACACACGTTTTGTAATGTGATATTTACTGGAAATTACTCACAATATAACTAACAGCAAGTAGGAAACTTTCAGGTGATCTTATTTAGGTTTCTGTAGTGAAATGAGGAGATATCGTATAGATAACTCCTCATTTCAGCTTCACGAATCAGCCGTTCCTCGTCCATGGCGACGCTTTCAAAGCGAGCGACATGAATAAATAGAAACAGGGCGCAAAAATTGACAGAAGTTCAGCTCAAAACGTCGCCGCACTGTGCAGCGCAGCTCGTGGCCAGTTAGGGCATTCCAGTAGAAAACAGTGCAATCAAACGGATTTTTTCGCTGACGCTCGCTCGCATCGCATTCAGTTACACACGTAATATGTAGGCGACACACAGCATCCCAATACACTAGACCTCTCTGTGTAAATCACAACTATATTCAGTAATATTTGAAGAATAACAATAGAAACATGTGTTAACAATATGTTATTTTAGATATATCTTCTGTGTGTCTATAAAATCTGTATTTTCCCCGTTCATTCCTAGTAAAAAAGGACACAGTAAATCCGCAGTGAGTCCTTGCATGATTGGATGACACTCCGTCCTCAGGTTGGGCATCCCTGCTCGCCCTGGCAAGCCTCGCTGGGCCCTCCACAACGGGGGCCTGTGAGCCCTGGGCCCCTGGAGCTTCTGGCTGTTAGCCATGGCTAGCGCTGCTTCTGCTACCTGCTGGGCCCATCAATCCGCCTTTGTTTCCCTTGTGTCACACTGTATTATCCACACAAAGGGCCCAGCGACTCGCGCCCCCACAGCCCCGCTCTGCCCGGAGCTGGCATTCCCTAAACTCCCTAACCCCCCCCACCCACCCCTCTCTCTCTCCAGCCACCCCTCCGCCAACACCCTGAGCTGAAATCCCATACACCACCACCCACCACAGGACCTCAACCCCCCACTTCCTCCAGGCATCCACCAACAGCACCACCATGGCCAACACGCAGCTTACGGTGGCTGGTGGTTAGCTCTCCCTTCGCTAACTCCAACTTTTCCATTCATCACTCCCAAAGTGAGACCTTCCTTCCCTCCTTTCCTCCTTCCTTCCCTTCCCTTCCCTTCCCTAGGCTAGGTTGGGAGAGATCCCCTTTCAGCCTGTTTTCATGACAGAGTCAAAAGGGCGTGTGAATGGGGCGTCCGTGGGAGCTGGACTGTGTGAGGCGCGCACTGGTCTTCATGCACAGTAGGGGTTGAGCGGAGCCCCCCGGCCCTTTTCTATTGCCTGTAATCTCATTTGGCCTCCCCTCTCCCTTTTATTTGACTGAGGAGCTTGGACTGCTCACACTGCCCATTTCTGCCCAGATTCCTTCCCCTCTGACACACGGGCTAATTCATTTCTAATCAGCAGCCTCACGCACAACACACAAACGTCTACCTTTATAATTAAGGGGTACACCTTAATGATTTTATGATCTTTTTATTAACTGCTGTTTCTGGAGATTCTTATGTTTTCAGATCTCACAGCTGCTTTCGACACACATTTTAATTCCTCGTCTGGAGCCCTGTGTTGGTTTTAAAGGTACCGCTCTTGAATGGTTCAGGTCTTACCTGGCTACCTTCACATCCTCCTCAGCCCCTCTCCCATGTGGAGTCCCCCAAGGCTCCATACTTGGTCCTATTTTATTTTCCCCGTACATGCTTCCCCCTGGGGTCCATTCTTAGAAAGTATGGAATCTCCTTCCACTTCTATGCTGACGACACGCGACTGTACCTGTCCTACCTGACACAAACTCTTTGGGCCCATTTGCTAGCCTGTCTCAAAGACATCAAAGCTTGGATGGCTTTAAATCTTCTCAAGGTCAACGAGAGCAAGACAGAAGTCATTATTTTGGGACCAAATGGAGGCAGCAACGACCCCAACATCGACCTTTCCCCCCCCTGGAACCTTTTTAAACTTGTGAAATCAAGCTTTTTCAAAACTGTGGCTTTTATCCAGGGTTAAGTCCTTTTTTATCTTTTAATGATTTTGAAAAGGTTATACATGCTTTTATCACCACACGTCTTGATTATTGTAATGCACTTTACGCTGGTGTTAGCCAAGCCTCTTTGTCTCGGCTGCAGCTTTGTTCATAACGCGGCAGCTCGTCGATTGATTTTAAGATTTTATTATTAACATATAAATTGTTAAATGGGCGAGCTCCAACTTATCTCTCAGACCTTTTAAAACCACATCTTTTATCACACTCAGATCCATTGACCAGTTGCTTCTGACTGTCCCTTGATCGAGGTTAAAGCTCAGGGGTGACCGAGTCTTTTCAGTTGTAGCTCCAAAGCTCTGCAACGCTCTGCCTCCACATGTTTTGGCTGTCTCCCACACTGCCTGTTTTTAAATCAAACCTCAAAACGCACTTTTATTCCTTGGCTTTTGGCTCGGCATGAGAGGTGCCTTTTTTTTATCCTTTCCTATTGGTCTTAACGCTTTTATTATTTTAATGTCCTGTTGGTTTTAAATTGGTCTCAGTGTTTTATTGTGTTGTACAGCACTTTGGTTAGCTTTTGTTGTTTTTAAATGTGCTTTATAAATAAATTTGGATTGGATTGGACTGGGACACCTGTGCCTATTGTTCCCCCCCGGTCAAGTTTAGTGGGACACAGTCAGTCTGCAGATATCTTACGATTAGTATTCTGCGTGTGAAGCGCCTGACGGATGTCTCCAGTATATCAGCTGTACATGTCAGGTGCTGTTGATAGATTTCACCGCGCTGACCCTCTTTCATGTACGAGAGTGTAAACACGGTTGGGAAAACCAAAAAGAAGTCTGAAGACAAATGGAGCTAAAGATGGATGGAAGTTGAATAATGTGTCAGTGCTTGTACCTGCGTTCATTTCTCAGTGCAGCCGGGGAAAGGTGTATATTATTGTAATTGCCCTAGTTAGGCGTTTGTCAGCAAAAGCCCAGAGAACAGGCAGTGCTGAGCCTTAGGCTGTGCGTTCTGTAACAGCTTGCAATAAGCAAAGTTATTTTACAGTAGCGAGTTGTTTGGCACAGATCATTTAGATCATAATTTCTTTTGAACTGTGAGCCTCGGATACATAGGGGAGACCGGGGAGTGTTGTAACACTGCAACAACCACTGAGTTACTACAAGGTGTTACTATCATCCCCAGTCTCCCCTTTTTACATCGTTACAATAAAGATTCATGCCTTTTTTCTAGTAAATAATTTACCTTTATCTAGCACAGGGCCAAATATGGCCAGGTTGTCCTTGATGGTGGTACAGTTCCAACGGCGGCCCCTAAACTGGTGCTGGCACTCCTGGATCCCCAGCTTGACCCCCTCTGCGACGCTGGGCATGATCTCTATGTAGTTGCGACAGAAGCGCAGCTGCTTGGGCACCAGGCCGGGGATGGAGCCACACAGGATGGGTTGGGAGCCCAGAGACGAGTACTGCTGCCCGAGGGCCAGGGACCTGAGACACACAGAGAGAGAGAGAAGCACCGTCAGGCGAGATCTGCTGGACGTAAACACACATCTCTATGGACCAGGAAGAAAAAGAACTACAACAGGATCAAAAGAGGTTCATCACCACAGAATCACTGCAAATATAAAATAGGCTCAATTAGGTTACAGAACTTTTTTAATCACATCTTCTTCGGTTTTTAGTAGAGATTAGTCTGCTAATCGGTCTTTTTGGTCTTAGCCGACTAACATTTCATCAGTCGATTGGTCATCTTTTATGCTTTTTTGTGAGAAACAATGTAAGGTGGTCGCGCACATCCAAAACTGTAGTAGGCCGGTGCTGGACCAGTAGAAGACAGCAATGAAAAATGTAGAGTAAGGCCTGCACACTGTAGCTCTCTTTAAGTGCAATTATGTGACTATCATGTGACCAGAGTGTTTACCTTTTAAGATGGCGTCTCTGTGCAGATTTGTTAAGTCTGAAGAAGAGCTTGTGCTCGAAACGTCACTACCTAATTGCACTTAAAGGGAGCTACAGTGTGCGGACCTTCTTCTACGTTTTTCAAGAAACTTGTGAGCAAATCTCTGGTAAACACCAGATTTAAAGTGGTGCTTTTGTGTGATTCTTTGAGGACAAAACTCAATTTTACAGATCTGTCGATTAAATCAACTAATCGATTAGTCAACAAAATCGTATGAGTGTTTGTCGAATAAGAATTTCTTTGGTCATGGACCGCCCTACTTTTTAGGGTTCATATTGAACCTCAGTACTTTTCTGGAACTTTCATGAGACGATAACCATCTCAGAAAATATCACAGCATGTAACTATAATAAGTTATATAACTGAAGCATGTTAGTTTACATTTTAGTAGCACTAAAGCATGTTAAAGGAACTAGTAAATGAAAAATAACATCTGCTGTGAGCTTTTAAAATAATGTCCTATTATATGATATGTACCTTTAACTCACACACACACACACACACACACACTTATGTCAGTTTTTTCCAATACCGTAAATAAGCAAATAAACACGGTATGATAACCGTCAACTTTTATACTTTGATACCGGTATGCCGTTACAGTACTGGCTTAAAGTATCCGTAGCACAAAAAACTGTCAGGTAGTTAAAGCTGACGTTGGAAAGTCTGGACAGATAAGTTCTCATCTTATAAGATAAGATGAACTTTATTTATCCTGAGGGATGTACATTCTTTGACGGGATACTTCCTGATTTTAATCAACGTTTTGACAATTTTTAACAATTTCATTCAGGGCAAAATCTTGTTCTGCTGCTTGTGTTTAGACAACATTTAACATTTGGCTTCTTTTGTTAAATTAACGAAAAGGTTTATTACTAGAACATGTATATATCTCTCAAAGTAAGGTATCGAAAAAGCATTTTGCACACATGATACCCAGCATCTAGTGCTTTTACAATTTCATATGATATGGAAAGTGAGACTGCTTCCCTCCCAGTACAAGTCTGTGCCCTCCTTGAACTCAACCCCACAATAGCAGCGATGGTGACCTGCCAGCGAGGCCTCGGTGAGAGACAACCTGCTCTACGAGAGGAGATCACTTCTGTATTCATTATTCTCAGGTTTGTGACAGTACAGTGGAATGTTTTATTGACTGATCTGTTTAATGTAGTTTAAAACTCCTGTTTATTTTGTCTCTTTTTTTCCACCAGGAGAGAGGTTGGGCGGGAGCGTCTTAGGCCTACTTCAGGGCAGGGATACAAGCTATTAGCACTGACTTTTCAAAGTGTTCCCACTTGTTAGCATACACAGATCTGCTGATCTAACAGATAACACACAAGAACCTGTCTGCTTCGGTTGGGAAAAGCCCCCTCATACCGTTTCAAATAGATGAAAACACCTGCCTCGGCTGTTCCATCATTAATTTGCGGTTTTCCTCTGTAGCCGATTTTGATAAGAATGACAGCTCTTACAGATGAGCTCTCTGGTGATGGACGAAAAACAGCATATCTGAAGGTACGTGCCTCACCAGAAGGCTCGTGCAGATGTGCCTAAGAGGGGGATTAATCACCACGACGAGACAGCCAAGATCAGCATGTGATGCCAGAAACCATTATAGTTTCATACAGGTAATTAATTTTAATTGCTTTCTAGTTCTCTTGAAATAAAACACAGCGAGAGAGAGGGAACATGTTTGCCATGCCCATGTTTTAACACGCTTTCTGTGATGACAAGCTCAAACATAACTGCGGTTTCTTCCAGAAGGTCATACAGTTACTGATGTCGGATTCAGATTTCTTGTTTATTTATATCTGGGCATACGTGAAGAAACATACATGTTTATGTAGAGGTTCTGAAGAGATGATTGCTTTAAAATAGATGTGTGTGACTTGGGTGTTGGGGTGTGAAGTTGTGCCGCCAACAGCTCTCACCGGCGTCGAGCAGACTCTCCAGCACTTGGCTGAGTCTGGGCGGACAACGTGGCGCTGGAGGCCATGACGGGATCACGGGGGAACAATTGACGCTGATCAGATCAGAGCGCCACTCGGGATGACCTCAGGACCCCCGCAGGGCGCAACCCAATCATAGCAGCCACTGACTCTGACAGATGAGTGCAGCGCAGTGCCCCACCCCAACACAAAAGTCAAGCCATTGAAGTCACAGGGGAAAAAAAAAAAAAATCCCCCCTTAGTTAGCTCATCTTTTGCTTTCTACATATGGCTAAACCCTGCCCCCACCTCCCAACACCCTCCTCCTCTCTCAAACACTGTTTTTGATCTCAGGTGAGCATTGTTGCAGCAGGCTCCCAGGTATCAAGGTCTGCCAGCGGAGCTTACACACTGAGACATGAGGCTGAGTTGTTTTGCTTTTACAGCTGGTGTAATAGAATATACGATGATCGCATAATCAGCTTTAAGCCACTTGTGTTGTTGGCCTCCTGACTGACACTGATACACAACAAACAATTCTTATGTTTCAGTACGAAACCCTGTCTGATCGCAGCTCCTCCACGACCGCACAGTTACATAAACTATTGAAAAACGCTTCTTTGCACGAGGATAAATAAGTCTTTCATATTCAAACTTAAAAATGCTGTTTTGCCCAATTTGATGTTCCCATGCGGTAATTTGATAGCGCTCATCAATCTCATTCATGTTCTTGTCTCAAGTTTACCGAAGCGAAGGCAGCCACATGAGCTCATCTGCCGGTCCCGATCCCAGCAGCATCACTGACTTCAAGTGTTGCTGACTTCACTCCGTCTGGTGACTGAGTGACTAAGGGCCTTAATTACACTGTCTGCTAGCGTGGTTACTGCCCATTAATCTCGGAGTCGTGGGATGGACCAGAGTGGGCGATGCACTGAACAGAGCTTGCATTTGAACCCCGGTGTCACAGGCTCCCCAACAACATCAGTCAGTTAACTCAAAGGAAAATCTCTCCTTCCCAAGTGAGCTATCTGTGTGTTTAGACCGCTGTGCCAACCTCTGCTACATTTCAGGTTCTGTTCAGGACAGCGAAACCGCTTGCCCACCACTCTGACATACTGGCTTAGGCACTGAATTCGGGATTTCTGATGGAATCAATTAGCTAACCGCATGGGACTTTGTGGTGGACATAGCATGTTTAGACTACAGGCTGTGGATCTGCCAGCCTATTTGTCTTTGTTTGCAAAGGATGTGCCTCAGTTGATCCGTATGGACAGATGAGATGAAAGGGATATCTTTTTGGCTAGGTGCTAATGAGAGTCTTAACCCTGAGGGGTTATGAGGCGTATCGTGCAAACAGACACACACACACACACAGACGCATGCATGCAGACCACATGTGAGCCACGCTGATCCTGCCTCACTTCTCGGAAGCCACGAGCAACGTGTCTCAACCGAGTGAGGGAGCAGCAGACGCAGAGACCTCCACAGAGGCAGAATGCCGGGGGAATCTGCTGCAGGGGACGAGACGAGCAGCCGAACAGCAGCGAGCGGCAGGGCTTGGCAGGTGCATGCCCGGGCAGGTCCGGATGGGGCCTCTACTGGCCTGGGGGGGGGTTTACGACTTGGTTGGGGGTTTTCTCAGTATCTAAACTGGGCTGATGTGAAAGTATGACGGGCCGCTGCAAACCACAGAAATGAAGCAGAGGAAACAAAGGGATTCCACCACACACCTCGCTGAAGAGTGGAAATTCACGCAATCAAGACTGTAACACTGTCAACAAAAACTTTTGGCTCAACCACTCCCCGTGCAATAAAATCACCGCTACAATCTGCTGCTGGATTAGAAAAGTGAAATATCTGTTTTTGTTTTGTCTCCTGTACTGTCAGAAATATGTTGCAGCTGCTGTTGTGGGAGGTCTGCATTACAGGGGTCAGTGTGTATAGCGCATGTCTGTGCACAGGTGAGCTTTCTTTGTGTGACAGCCTCCTATGTCCAGAGGCACAGAAAGTACCAGGTGACCCTCTGAACCTGTTGAGCAGAACATGACATCTGACCTCGCCGCCTTTAGCCTGACGGCCTACAGAAACAGTTTGAAGTTCATGACCAGGGCCCGTATACAAGTATCT
>CAKAKR010063377.1:0-60067 GCA_916700685.1 Adelosebastes latens
AGGTGATGAAGAGATGAAAGCGAGGGGCAGAGGGGAGAAGACAGCGTCACGGTGTTATTCATAGGTACAAGTTCAACAGTGCCAGGACTACGAGAAGTGATTTACTAAACCAGACTGCCGCCACCTCTAACCTCAATTACTGTGACAAACGCTCCCCCGGCTGAGCTGCGGCGGAGTTTGAGCGCTCGTCCTTGACAGTGTAAGAAGACCTGCTGAATGTGTGTCTGTCGCCGGCTGAGCTGGCAGTAACACTGAAAGAGTGCACAGAGGCCAATAGGTGCCAAGATGTACAGGAACGATTAAATATCAGTAAGCAGTTTTTGACTAGGAGCTAAAAACTCCCTTTTCTTTCACAGTTCAGTTTCTTTTCTCCATCCTCTCCTTCGCCCCTGCTGCTGGACGTCATCGAGGTACCCGGGCTCACATCACATCTTCACTCAACCATCCACTGTGACCGCTCTCCTGTCACCTCTCATCTGCCACCACTCCCTCCGCCTCCATCTCTCAGCCGCTCTGACTCGCGGCTGGCGGGGGAATAGATAGAGAGCGGGGTAATTCTATACAATTCATACGACTCTGTCTGGTGACGGACGGCGCTGATGTTACTGGGGCTACGTGAGAACGCCTGCGGTCGTAAAGCGTTTTCGGCTGCTGTGCCAAGAAATGCAAAGGAGCGCTGGTCATTTCTGCACGTGTCTGAGGTTGAGATACGACCGCAACATGGACCTTTCTGGATAGACCTGATATAAGGGGAGTGAGAGGACTCAGACATGGGAGACGGGGGAGAGCTCAGTGTTTCACAGAGCAAAATAAACCTTCACGCTGTGTTACCAAACAAGCCAGGAGGGACAACAGAACTGCCGTGTTATCTAGCCGCGGAATGTGACATGTGGACAAGAAAAGTACATTTGTGCAGGTAGAGCTGTTTGCTCTTGACTAAGGACTTGACTGAGGACTTGCTTGTCTTGACTTGAGACTTGACTTGGGACTTGCTTGTCTTTACTAGGGACTTGATTCGGGACTTCTTGCTTGTCTTGACTAGGGACTTGACTCTGGTGTGCTTATCTTGACTAGGGAATTGACTCAGGACTTGCTTGAATCGGGACTTGCTTGTCTTGACTAGAGACTTGACTCTGGACTTGAGTGCAAAGACTTGAGACGTACTTGTGACTTGTAAAACACTGCCTTGGTCCCACCTCTGCTGTAAAGTGTTCATCAGTGAGCTTTAGAGGTAGATTTTGTTACTTCTGCTCCTCACATCCTCAGAATCAGAGCGCTGACTAATCAAGGCGCTGGAGCAGATGGAGAGCTGCTTGGTATGAGAGCAGACTCTTGTCCTTGCTTTGACCTGACATCTCTCTGGCTGTTAAAGTTGTCACTTGCACCTCCAATTTGCATTTGTCCATTCTGACAAAGCGTGTCCCTCATCTCGCCATTAACATTCCTGTGACTTTGGCATCACTCTGTGTTGTAAATCGACGCTGACAACAAGCCACCTTGAGGCCTCAGCAGGTGAACAATACATCTTGGCTTTGGTTAGAACTCTCCGCTTTTTACTTTTCTGAGGGAAATGACGTCTAACATCTCCTGATAGAGCTGTTTTGGCATTCTGAGCGGTCTGATGGCCATTGACTTTTCACTTTTGTGTGTGTTTCCACGTGCCGACTCACCTGTTGAATGTTTGCGCACCCTCTCCGAGCCCTTGAGCAGGGAGCCCTTCAGATCTCCCAGTGACCGCGATGACCTCATCTCGCTCTGTTTGTCCCTGCTGTTCACCTGTAGGTACTACGAAGAGAAAGTACACGGGAAGCGGAAAAAGAGAAAAAGAATCAGGAGAGGAAGTGAGGGCGGCATTACATCATTGTTCAGTTACATCATCGTATAGAGGGGGAAGTTTGTTTCCTGTGAGTTACTGTGTTCAGCAAACAGTAGCTCTGATGCAGTTGACTCAATGTAAAGGTTACGTGGGTTTTAAAAAGACAATGACTTCATTCACAGCTGTTGATACACGGTTGTTATAGTTACCATCTACACATTGACTTCTCTATTTTATGTCTTATAGTGTCTCCAATGATCAGTTTCATGTCTTCAAATACTTTGTTAGGAACTCACATGGTTGTTCTTAGGGGTTTTTAGCAGTATCCTGAGCAGCCCGTTGGTCCCCGAGCTGCAGCCCAACGTCAGCACCGCCTGATCCAGGTCCTCCTGGGTCTTCAGGGGCAGCAGCAGCTGAAAGGACAAGAAAACATACAGCACATGACCTTCAATTCCCCATTGTTCAAGAACGGTCGCATGTAAAAGCATCAGCGCACGCATGACGCACCGTAGATGTTGATGTTGTCATGTTATAGCCTCGTTAATCTTCAGTGATTTTCAAAGAAAAGAGGACCTATTATACACATTCCGCATCTTTTGCACAATGTAGACACGCGGTAGGCCCACTCAAGTATAAGAGCGACGCCGTCGCAGTGCGCAAGCATTCCCAAACACTAATTTTTCAGGCCCAGTGGCCTTTCTTCCGTAAATATCAGTCTACGGTAAATATATGGAGGAGAAGTTAATCATTTTAGTGCAGGACTACCTAGTTAGACTACTTAGGCGCAACAGGAGCGCAACCTCCTAAGCACCTTGGGAAGAAAATAGAGCGGCACAGCTGGCGTTTTCAACGCGTTTTAGATACAACATGTGTACAACCTCTTAATCTCCCCCATAGAAGCACCGCTCCTGAATTGCCTGAAAGTCCTACCTTTTCTTCTGTAACATGGTGATGTCACTAAGTAACACATTTGCATAGTACCCACATAGTGGCTAGTTTGGCACGCCCTCAAAAAAATCTAGTTAGAGCGAAGCTGGAGCAGAGTCCGAAGAGCTTGGTTCGATTAACCAATCACAACAAAGTGGGCCAGCTGACCAATCAGACTACACTGGTGTTTTCAGGAGGGGGGTGGAGCTCAAACAGAGCGTTTCAGACAGAGGGTGAAAACAGGTGCTGCAGCACAGCCGGTATGAGAAAAATAAAGCGTTTTTTTGAACATTAAAGTATGTAAACATGTTCTAGTATAAACCCAAACTGCAAGTATGCATCTGAAAATGAGCATATTAGGTCCCCTTTAAGTTCCTGCGATACTGACAGAGTATGCTGCATAACATATTAGTGTTTTTCTTGTTTTTGTACCTCTTTTTCCATGAAGAACATGTCCATCTGCTGGCCAAAGGCCTCGGTCACTTTCTGCAGCAGCTCCTTGATCTTCAGCGGCCTCTGGAACGGGATGATCCTGGGAAGCAGAGAACGCCGGCGGGGTCAGAGGTCGGAAAAAGAAGCTGGTGTTGTGTCTAGCTGCGACATTCATGAGCTCAGACTCATGAAACCCAGTCTGAGGTGGGATTTTGGCAAAATTAGCAGCCGACTGGCAGCTACACCCAGTCAAATTTGTAATGATTTTCTTTTTACATGGCAATATGACACAGAACAGAAAAAGGAGGGATAGAAAGAAAGAGAACTTGAGTTATAGATGTGATGGATCCAGTTCTTTCCTATCCCATGTGTTTGGATTGGATTTCTAATCCGTTTTATGACAGTGTTTCTATGGTAACAAGAGGAAAAATGGACAGGTCATGCGGGTCAAGGAGAGGAGCGAGCTGATGTTAAAGGGGCATTAATCAATGCAATGAAAACAGAGGGTTCCCCCCTGATGTATATGCATGTCTTATCTACTGTGCGCCTACGTGTATGACTGAGTGTGCACACACTGTCTGTCCGAGCTTATCAGCGAGTGTTTGTAGCGAGTGTATATATATGGATGTTGGTAAAACTCTACATGCATGAGTGTGCTTCGCAATCAGTGTGCGCATCGGGCCGCTGTTTCAACACCACCGGGCCTCTCCACTAAGCCAGCACAAAGGCAGATGGGAAACTTCCTGAGAGGAAAGGGGAAAAAAAAAAAATCTGGAGCGGCAGCAAAAGCAGCAGGATGTGTGTCTTTCCCTCCTCTTTTAAAGAGTGACAGATACAGAGACGTGGAGGTATTTACGGACTGTGAGAGAGGAAAATAAAAGGAGACAGCCTGACAAAATAAAAGGAAAGAAGGAGATTCTCTCTGGCATTTCTTCTCCTCCTCTCTTTTCTATCCATCTACCCCTCACTGTCTGCTTTTGAAGAATCCGCAGCCCACTATCTCTTTCTAGTGTCCTGATAAAAGGCTTTTTATCCAATCGTTTCCTCATCAGAGGCCAAAGCTCTGGCTATCTTAATGACTGCTCATTGGTTCCCTCATTTGAGGAGAGGATTCTGGGAAGAGGGAGGCCTGCAGATCAGAGGCGAGCAGCAGCACAGCTAAACGCTCTCCGTCTCTGTTTATACTCGCCGATGATGTGTCTGATAAAGAGCTGGAGGGATGTGGAGGGGGGCGGGGGGGTTGTGAGGATGCTGCTCCAAAAGATATGGCTTTCCTTCCTCTGTGCAAGCATGTGGACACACAGATTTGCAGAGTAACACACTCTCTCTTTCTCTTTCTCTCATGGACACAATCACATACACACCAGAATCAAAAAAAAAAAGGTCTGGCTCAGTTCCTTCACTCTCTGGCAGGAGACCCTGAGGCAGAGCCGGGGGGAAGAGAGAGACACAGCTCCTATTTCCTGCCCCAAACCTTCAGCGGTTGCCAATGAAAAGAGAGGCCGTCCAATTAGATTCCATTGTGGACAGACAACACGGTTATCCTGACTCAGGGACTCCTAATACCTCGAGTGCTGTGCTCACATAAAGTATAACGTGTAATTCACACTGGGGCTGCAACGCGGATTATGATCGTAAAGGTTTTTTTTCTTTTATATTTTCAATAAGGTGTCATCTCTCTGTTCTCGAGAATGAAAGGGAGTTTTGATAATAATTAATAATCCAATTAAACTTAGTCATAAGTGCATTCATAATCAGGTTCAGGGGTTTCTTGCACAGTAGCTCAAGTTGTTGTTTTGAGAGCTCAGTTCAGTTGCTTTTCATTCGATTTTCATGGGAGTTTTATTGAATTACTGTGTTTTTTTGTATGTCTTTTCTTCATAGTCGACTAATTGGTTGTTTTGGTCTTAGTCGACTAAGATTTCTTTAGTCGGTTAGTAATTTTGTATGCTTTTTTCATGCTGAATGACTCACTTCCAAGAAACTTATGAGCACATCTCTGGTAAACACAAGATTTAAAGTGGTGCTTTTGTGTGATTCTTTGCGAAGAGAAACTCAGTTCTACAGTCGATCAAATCAACTAATCGATTAGTCGACTAAAAATTTCTTTGGTCGAGGACAGCACTAGTGTTTTCTTACTGAGCTGTGAGTATTTGCATAAAGACCAATAACTAGAAACATAAGTTCTTAACTAGCTTAAATGCTATGTTGTACAGCTTTGGTCGATGCTATATGTACTTTTCCTTCGAAATATAAACATTAAACCTGCATTAAGTGGGGGTTTTTTGGCCACTTGTGGCTGTTGACTGTTATCAGGCCATTAAATAAGCATTATCAGTCGCTATAAGCACCATAGATGTGGGTCAGTAGGGGCCTACTACGCCTACTGCGTTGTAAAAGTGAAAGCGAAACTTAAAAGCGACACGTTCTAACACCTAAAACTGAATGAACCGTTACGTTTTTAACACAAACAAAAAAAGGCTTCTGTAGGTGTACACAACAAAACTATAACTAGTCAGCACCTGACTACGAGTGACCCCTTTCACATATACTGTAAATAATAATATGATCCTTTGTTAATTTAAAAAATGTTGATTAGAGCAGCTTTAAATAAATTAATATGTAAGTCGTGCTACTGCTATAATGTGATATTATTTTTACACCGTGAGATAACAAACCCAGGATATCCTACTGATTTCCAAAACAGGCCCGACTGTAAATCAAAGTGAAAGTGGTCAGAGCTCGGACAAGCATAACATGAAAAAAAAAAAGCTAACTAACAACACGACGAGAAAAAGAGAGAAAGAAAGAGAGTGAATTCACAGAGGATGAATAAAAAAATGCATTAAAAAAGCTTTTGAAATCAGTGAATGGAGTCTTCCAGGGTGAGCTGTTGTCTGTCAGTGCGGCGTGAGGGGAGCTCTCGAGAAAGAGAAGAAGACGGCGAGACGGAGAAACAGAGGGAGGCAGAAACGCAGAGAGACAGGAACATGAAACGCTCGTCTCGAACTCAGCGGTAGCCAATTAGGGCTGCGAAAAAGCGCCGAGGCCCGACGTGACGCCGTATTCTGCTGGAGGAGCGTGCCGCTTCCCTTCTCTCTCTCACTCCTGAGAGCCTGTGGTTTTCTAATCACGGCCTCACTGAACCAATGCTTGTTCCTCTGGTCTATATTCTGATGAATCAAGGCAATTACTCCGGTAGGTGCTGGTCAGTCTCCCTGTGATGTTGTTTCCACTGTAACAGTACGCTCTGTGTTTGTCATTTCCAACCCTTAAGGAGCTGTTTGGACTCTCTGTGGGTTGTTGAACGAGGGTTTCACGGGGACAAAGTCCGTCTGTGAACTTGGACCTCTACCAGGATGCGACGCTAAAGGCCAGACAAGGACCTGAGAGGCTCACACAGCGTCCATACATGGAAGTTGCAGCGTAGACAAAATGAAGCCCAGCTCCAAATAAATCTTCTCCTGCTTCAAAAAGATCTGTTATTTATACTGGGCGCCTTAGCTTTCAAAGCGGTAAACAAACTGTAAGGCACCTTGGTGGGAAGCTCGCAAGAGCAGACAGAGAAACTCTGAGGCTGGTGGTGGTGCAGGGTGAAGGATGTGGAAGACAGAAAGAAAAGTATTAATTTGGGGTGTGCCTGGAAGACTGGACACTGTCTTTTCGCTCAGTCCCTCCCTCTTTCTTTCTTTTTTTCCCCTCTCAAACGGCCCGTCCGAGCCTGAAAACACAAGGCCGCGGCTAAATGTCAAAGAAGGAATTTTCCCCTCTCTCTTTATGCTACTCTGGCATGTAACTGCGATTTCCACTAGACACCAAAATCCCAGGCATGGCAAAGCATAACAAAAAGGATCCGAAGTGAAGAGTTAAGGCTTGGACAGAGGAGTAGAAAAAACAATACGGAGGTTCCAACATACCGTTTTTCTCTCTCATGCTCCAGCTTGACTCTTAAATCCTGTTGAGAGGGAAAATAACAACAGAGGGGAGTCATGGAAGTGGAAAGTTAAAACGTGGGATTTAGTGCTGCTGGATAAATGAAAGGAATGACAAAAAGCATTACAATGACACATGATTTGAATTGCTGAATTTTTTTCTGCAAAACAAAGGCAACATTATTCTGCAACTTCACTCCAAAGATGACATGATAAAAGTTTTCTATTTTTAAAGCCATTACCCCAGGGAGCAGGAATCTGGAGGAGCCTGCGAGTCTGCATGAGGTCATGGTGATAAACTGAACACCGACATCATATCAGTGAGAGCAACTGGTTTAAAAAATTTAGGGGTTTACCCCGACTCGGAGCGGAAACTGCCTCTGCTCCTCGCTGTTTGTTTATGGCTCATCATAAACATCGGTGCTTCAAGAGGATTCACCAATTATCATTCCACAGAGAGCGCAAAGGAAACGACTTCAGAAAGAGCCACGAGGTGATTGAGAGAAATTAAAATCCTGGAAGGTGGCATAATCTTTGAAAAGATACTTTAAAGTGATTTTTTCTTTGTTACAATAGAGCAAATTTGCTTTGTGTTTGCGTGCATCTGCAGTATGCAGCTACATACAACACACTGCAAACCAGCTCTCTTGAGTCAAATCTAGAATTCCCATGCCAATAAATGCGATTAAATGCAGCATATCCTCTCCAAAACTGCAGCACAACCTTCACCTGACTTTGGCAGCCAGCAGTCCAGAAAAACAAAAATCAAAAAGGTGAGGTGGTGAGGCTGAGGTTTTTGTGTGAAAACACAGAATGACAGTTAAAGGTTAAAGGCACCGCTGTGCTTATGGTGCGTATGGTTAATAAACTGTAATTGAGCAGAATGTGTGACAGCTTTAATGTGATACTCAAAAACCTACACGTTCACCCCCTGTAGGTTTGAACAACGGCTGTAAAAAGTTTATAGTTTACATGACGAGCAGCAGCTGCGATCGGACTGAATTCACGTCCGTTACAGTGGATTCCAATGGTGGGGAGGTTTGTGCTACATTATCCTCTTTTCGTATACTCGGCATGTTCCAATCATCCTCTGTTTTATCAAAATATGGCTCATTGCATGCTGCAAAGACTCCGCTGATGATTGCTATTCTGATGGAGCTGTGTATTTACACCACTTTTGTCAAAAATGACTCTTGGAACAGGCTGGTTTGAGAAGTCTCTGTGGATGTTTTGACAATTTTCAGCATTAGAATCCAATTCTACTGACATGATTTGAACTGCTCTTCTCAGTCAGTAAAGAAACCACAAACCTTTTACAGCAGCCAGCATTTAGGAAGTCAGAGGTTGATATCTACGGAAGCCCTAAACGGACATGATTCAAACGTTTTGTTTTTTTAATACCGTTATCTCGAGATCACGAGTTAATTATGTCGTTAACTCGAGAAAACAAGCTTTGTTATCTCGAGATAACGAGATAATTAACTCGTTATCATGAGAAAACAAAAGGTTGTTTTCTTTTATTACTTATAATTAGGGCTGTCAAAGTTAACGCGATAATAACGCGTTAACGCAAACTGTTTTTAACACCACCAATTTCTTTATCGCATTAACGCAACTTGTGGTTTTTAGGTTGTAGCGGGCTCAGTAGAGTGAAGAGGAAGCATTCAAAAAATGTTTCAATCATGTCCGTTTAGGGCTTCCGTAGATATCGGTACTCAAGAGACAGACTTTGACTGTAGTGTCACTTTAAATGAAGCACTGGATGCCATTGTGTACCTGTTTGTAGAGTAATGTTCTGTTCTTGGGCTTGTGGCTGTTGTGCTGGGTGTAGCAGCGACCCAGGGCTGCCAGGTCCTTCATGATGGAGTTGAGCGCCTCCTCGTCATCTAAACACACAAGATGCACGTTAGTTATGTGAAATTACTCTCACATGTTAGAGGTTAAATCAAGAAACTATGAACTCACTTTCCATTATAGACATAAGCTAAAAATGTGATCATTCCTTGACATTTTAAGAGCGTCACGGATGAGTGATGATAGCCTAAGGAGGTAAGTCGGTTTGATCAGTTGTCATGTGGCGTGCGTTGCAGCTTGTGTTGGCTCATACCAGGCGATGAGGCAACACCTGGTCTGTTACTTCCTGTTCTGATGCTATCTGTGGCGTTTCCACTGATGGAAAGAATCTAGTGGTTTCTCTCTTATATAATCAAAACAACATATTCTCTACGAGAAGAGAAGACACCTATATGTGTCAAATCTTTGTTATCTTCTCTGATCTTTATCGCTATTTAGGTGTGAGTAAAGTGATGCTGTGGATAAACCCAACAACGCTGGCGGCTCTCAAACTCTGCACTCTGCATATAAAAGCTGTGAAGGTGTTTAATAATGCAGCGCGTGTGTCCATGAGTGGCTGTGGTCGCGAGCGTGTGGCCCGGAGTTCGGATATCAAGCACTTCAATGTTTCAGTCTATACCAACGGAGAGATTTCAGGAACGTAATTCTTTCCTGTAATCAGACATGGATTGATCTTTTTTCTTTTGTCAAACGCTTCAGAATCAAAGTGGCTGCAGGCTGTTTCAAATTCACATTCCACTCCTCACAGGGGACAGGTCTACAGCGTTCATTAAACCCCTTAAAAATTCATTTAGCAAACCTGCGAGTGCAAAAGGGCCGACGCTCGGCGTCTAACCGGTTCTCCATTTCTCACTTCTCATCTCCCACTTCACACTTTCAGCCACACACACTCACACACTCATGTCTAAAGGGGGCAATCATGCAGATGAGCATGTCAGACATTACCATATCAAGAGACTTTAATAGAACCAATTATCTGAGAGCGGTGATTACAATATAAAGAAGAGGTCGTTGACCTCAGCTCCTGAACTGCCTGCCTCTCAGATGAGCCCTGGGTGCATTCATTATAAAAACACACACACACACTTCGTTCACTGGGAAACCAGGCCAGGTGTGTGCCGCGCAACACAAACAGCACCTGCAGGAAACACCACATTCTGTAAAATGAAAGAGAGCAGTGTGTGTGAAAGACCACTGGGAATATCCTTCACATAGAAGGTGTGATAGTAGCGCAGGGAGCAGATGGGGTCCGAGGTGTCATTTGATCTTGTTCGCCGACAGTGGGACAGTCCGTTGGGTTCACCCAGGGGTCAAAGCACACACACACAAGAATACGGATTTACACTCCCAAATAAGGGATGCTCTGATCCGAAACCTCAACTCAGAATATCTGCAGATGCTGAGTCCCGATCCGATTTGAAATTTTTTACACCTCACGGCTTGGGGATCATTTTATGCATCAGGTTACATGAGGTCAGAGATTGTTGTGGTGCCAAAAACTGACCACCATGACTGAATGAATGTAACCGAACACTGAATTTTCTAATGACACTCACAAAGAAACTGTATTTAATGGTGGATGGGGCCGATACCCGATCTGTTTAACGGCAGACACCCAAGGAACGAAGAATGAACTAGTCCATTTTGAGATTTGGGGCTACTTTGCTTCTTCTTTCAGACTAGTGGAAAGAAAACATCCAAAATACACATTCAGGTGTTTATTTTACTACTTTGTCTATTTGTGTCTGTAGATTTCTCCTAAATTCACCAAAAGATAGCATTAGATAATGCCTCATTTGCATATTTAAACATAATATTTCAAAAAACTTGTAATAGAAAAGAATAATTGTCTTAATGTAAGTGATCAACTTTCCATTTTCATTCCTATCTGGTTTTTATAGATGTTTTTTTTTCATATATTATCCAGTCTGATTTATGTCAAATTTTATTCCTAAAAACATGGCGAAAATTGATTTTTTTATGGCTTTTGAGAGTATTTTAGAGATATCCAAAATTCACTCTGTAAAAACCTTTGACTCTAATATGTCAACAAAATGAAACAAGAATTTTGAACCTGGCGTTATCCATTGTTCAGATTTGTATTCAGAAAATGTATGCAAATTAGCACATACATAATAAGATGATGCCTCATTTGCATACTTAAACATACATTTTCAGAAAACTTGTAATATAAAAAATTATTGCCTTAATGTACATAATCAACTGGGGAAGTTTCATGGTGATATATATTAATTTACCCTATTTACTTGTATTGTCTCCCCCTGATGAGGGAAGTATCACCCTGATAAGGATCTGGTGGATCAGGTCCCCTAATCCAAAAATGAACACGGATGCATTATAAATTCCAGATAAATACTAATGAAGTGTTGTCATTTTCCTTTTTTTCCACAAAAGCTGCCCCATCTATTTTTACTTAGGCTAGAACTGCTAGAAATGTCCAATATTTTCCAGAATACCTTTCAACGAGCTCTGGAAATTGTGCCTGAATTAGCTCAGTCCAGCTGTTACAAAGTTATATGAAGAGACCTTATAAATAAAATAAATCCAGAAATGTACATGTGTAAGGTACATTTAAAACAGCAGTGTTCAGTTTATACGGCAAATATACTTTATAGACCTTTTCAATGCCATTCTGTTGCTAGGGCAACGGTTTTGGTCCAAATTTACTTCCTGTCAGCTACTGCATTAACAAACACTGCAACAGGAAATACAAAGGGGCGCATTTAGAGTGTATGTCGTCAACTTTATATATGTCTACACTGCATCCTACATGGTATTGAGGTCTCAAACTTGCTCAGTAATGTCATGTCTACCTAAACTTAGCAAGCTTTAGCCACCATAAGCTACTAGTCATACCAGAACGAGTAAGTCAATGAGTATACTGAACAAAGCAATGGGTGCATTTTAGTGCTTCTGGATTCAACTTTTTAAGACGAAGAATGTGTTATTTCTTCCTTCAAAAGTTGCAAAATCTCACTTTAAATTCAGCATTACTTGGAAGTTTCTCCCAGCTTAACCTTCATCAATATTCTGCTTTTCACTGGAGAGCCACTCCAACCAAATGTTCACCTCTGGCCCATTCAGAGAGCTAACGTAAACTGCGGTCGAACCACATCAGCAGCGAGGCGGACGTCTCGTTTGATCCCGATATAGCAGCGGCGGTGAAGTGAGGAACGGCGGCACACTCCCTCCACTTACAGAGGAGCTAAATAAGGCAGAGCGATAAGTAAAAGTTACACCCTCAGTGCAAACAGTGAAAAAAAGAGAGAGAGAGAGCGTTCTTGAAATTAATGATGATAACTTCTATTATGTCAAAGCACCAAACCAGAACTAAATGACTGAGAATTAAGTGTAATTAGAGACAATCAAGTGTCTCTTATCAAACACAGTAACGGAGCTGTGATTGTGCCTCATGGGCACATTCCTCTCTATTTACAGCGACATGCTTGGGTTGTTTGATAAGATCAGGTCAACTGTGAGACAGGTGAGCTACTCACGGTGTCTTCCTCCCTGCGTGCTTGTTTAAGAGATAAGACGGGAGGAACAATAGAGAAAAAAGTGAAAGCGCACCTATATACAGTATGTAAACTACCCGCATACCTCCACAGACAAATGTTCATTCATCGCCCGGCGGCTACATATGTATCGACCTGAAAACTCCCTGTTAGTTAAAATATAAGCTGTCAGCAGCGCCGGATGACTAACCGCTCCACTGGGCCCGTCCTCTCTCTCTGAACAGGAAGGAACTGAGTCACCGTCTCTGCTCTGAATACGGAGCAGGGCTAACCGCGTTATTCCACATCAGGAAATTAATGGATTTTTGATTGAATCAGTCAAAGACTGGACACGAGGGAACACAGCCGCTCTGTGATCAAACTCAGCTATTGTACTGAATGTGCAAGGCTAGAAAAGTGTGCATTCATGACCGTTTTCATCATAACAATAATAGCAATTCTTATATTTTACGCAACTTTCTTCCTCCATCTTTGTTTCTCATTATCGCTGCCTCTCTCTCTCTCTCTGGTGACAAAGTGTTGTTTCAGTTCTCGGAGCTCCAGACTACCCCGAGCGCCGGCAGTCAAGGATACAAAACAAACAACAGAGGCCTGCATGTGTGTGTGTGTGTCTTTATGTGTGTTTGAGGCCTGCGCTGCGAGCTATGGATAATAGCAGAGAGGGAAAGAGTGGGAGAGTCGGTTGGCGAAGGGGGCAGCGAGAGTGTGAGAATTGCGTGGTGGCGCACAGAGCCGGCACTGATGGCGGCCTATAAATGAATTTATTACATCAGCGAGGCCTGGTCGGTCCACGGGCCGCTGCCAGGCAGAGGCTGGCCAAGGCCAACCACCAGCGCAGTGGAAAGCAACCAGCTCGCACGCTGCTGCCAGGGAGCAGCCGCGCAAACTGACTCTACGGGAACCTCGTGTCAACGTGACCGGGAGTTGTTGTTTTTTTTCTGGTATGTGGATAGGTCGACATACCTTCCGTTTATTTCCTCCTTGTGTCTTGGGTGAAATGTGACTAGCATAAGAAAAGGGGGAATTCCAGGAAGCTGAAGCAGAGCGAGCAACATTACACAATGGAGGCTGATTGCTGCGGCATTGCATCATCACTCTGCATCTTTCTCTCTCTTTTTTTATTCTCAGGCGAAAGCTGAGAACTGTGAAAGTGGCAGTGGGTGAAATGAAGTTGGAACTCAAGTCCAAGATGGTTTACGTAAAAGGAGTTATTCTCTGGGTGGAAAGTTAGATTGTCTAGAATTAGTTCCTGCATGTGACAGATGCGAGCAAGCTCCTGCAATGTTTGGGTCATGTCCAAGACGACATCATTTACGCTGGAGTAGCCAATAGACCCCTGTGTTGCTTTATTTGGTGTTGCAGCACAGGATGTGCACCTATGTATAATTATCAGTGCTGGCCTTTTGCACTCTGTTGCACTCTGTTAGCGAGGCAACTAAAGGCCCTGACACACCAAACCGACAGTTTGGGGCCGTCCATAATATGTCTAAAGTTTTGACTTGTTTTGTGCTTTTTACAACAGCATATCAGGGCCATTGTAGGTTAAAAGAAAATAATTACAGAGCTGGGGGATGGGGGTAATATTCCGAGAAAAAACTCTGAATTTACGAGATTAAAGTCATAAATTTACAAGGAAAAAAAAACTTGGATATTCTCTGAGATTAAAGTGTCAAAATTGCGAAATTGTAAAGTCATAAATTTACGATAAAAGGTGAAGGTCCTGAAAGATAAAAATACATCTTTTCTTTTATGTTCTTAATGTGTTCTTTTAAGCACATAAGTACAAATTTAAAAGGAAGAAGTTAAAGGAAAGTAGAGACAAACAACTTCTATCTTTGAATACATGACGGCGTGTGTCTTTTTTCTTGTAAATTTACGACTTTCAAGTTTTTTTTCTCATAGATTTATGACTTTAATCTTGGAAATTCAGAGTTTTTTTTTCTCAGAGTATTACCCCCTCCCCGGCTCCGTAATCTTTTTTTTCTTTTCCTCCACGGTCCTTATACGCTGTCGTAGGGCTTTTCCTCTTCAGTAAAAAAGAGAAAAGTGGCCAACTCAAATTTAGTGGTACAGGTCTACACTGTGCTTTTTGTATATTGTTAAAATCTGCAATAAAAAGATCAAATTAAAGGAGTGATTCTCCTGTAGCTGTTTCCTAAACCACAACAGCTAAAAGAGTTTGGAGTTGAAGATGCAGGCACGAGCTACAGCCCCCAAGAGTGTTAAAAGAATAATTCTGGCTTCAAGAGGCCAGTGTTGCAACTTGAAAGCTAACAAAGTGTGTGTAAGGGCCAGCGAGGCAGCGACCGTGTGTGTGTGTGTGTTTGAGGCAGGCTGCCTGAATGAAGACATTGAGGGGATTTCCTGGTGCCGAGAGACACATCATGGCAAAGGCATCCGGCTGGATTAGCAGCTGGAGCCAAAAGTGTCCTCACTCTGCAGCAGCACGGGCCGAGCTCTGACGCACGACGCACACACTCACACGTAGATACACACACCAGCTATAATAAGCGAGGCACACTCGTTTCTACACACCTTGTTGATGATCGAAACTGCGAAACAGCTAATTTACCACCTAATGGGTGTAACATTTAAACCCCTGAAGTTAATCTTTCACTAAGAATAATGACTCTGATGTAATGCGAGCTATTGTGGGCGTGTTTGTACAAGGTCTCTACCGAAAGTCTTTTCATTGGAGAATGTCTGCAAACATTTCCATTCAATATCTAAAGGCTGTGGCATTCCTTCTCTTTGCCCGTGCATATCCACTAAACTGTTAATGGAAATGTAACGAGCTCTTAAAGAGGGCTTTGTGTGCACTGAATTTATGTTAAAGGAAGAGTTTGACATTTTGGGAAATGTGCCCATTTGCTTTTTTTTTTTTTTTTTGACGAGAGTTATTTATACTACTCTAATATTTGTGAATGAAGTACGGAGCTAGCTTGCTAACTATCAGTTAGCATGTTTTTTAACTTTGGACAGAGCCAGCTAGCTTATTATGGAGGACGGAACCTGACAAAATAAATAAATAAATGAATGAATAAATAAATAAATAAATGATTAAATGCACCAAAAATAATATCACTATTAAATGTAGGCATTAATTAATTGATAAAACGTGACATGAATTGATATTTTATTTAACTTTGTATTAAGTCCCCTATTTATCTACTTTTCTATTTATTTTTCCCTTTGTATTTATTTATTTATCAATGTTTATTAACTTTTAAATGCATTTACTTATTTTTGCACTTTTTTAATTTATTTGAAAATGTATTTCTAAATGTATTTATTCATTATTAAATTGCATTTATTTTTTATTTATTTATTATTATTAACTTTAAATGTATTCAATTATTTTTGTATTTATTTTTTATTTTTTTATAAATGTATTTATTCATTATTAAATTGTATTTATTTATTAACTTTTAAATGTATTTACTTAGTTTTGCATTTATTTTTTGTTTATTTAAAATTCATTTCTAAATGTCATTATGCTAAGCTAAGCTTAGCTCCATAACGCATGGTCAATGATCCTCTTTTTCAACTTTCGGCAAGAAAGAGAATTTGTATTTCACAAAATGTCAAACGATTTCTGCAATGTTGTTTTTTTTTGCATCTGAGACAATCGGGGTTTACCTTGTGAGTTCCTGTGCTGTCCCGGTCCATTTTGGAGACCGTCATCTGTGGAAACAAAAACAACACGATTTTTGGATCTCAGTGGGAAGCAGTCAGAGGGTGAACGCTGCACTTCAGCTATGATGTTGCATACATAGTTCATTGTTCTTGGTTTTGAATGGTAAGAATAGACCGCAAATATCGATTCAATGTTGTGAGCTTTGTTTACGGAGGTGAGTTGGCAACAGGTTGAGACTCCTGCAGCTCCTGTGCACATGCAAATACACCACAGGAGAGAGTCTATTGTTCGAGTTGTGTTGTACGGAGGAACTCAGTATGTGTGTGTGTGTGTGGCTGGTTTTGCATAGATGTAGGAGGAGTGCATATGTGTGTGCAGGCCTGGTAGGTGTGAATATAAATATATGTGCAAATGCAACACTGGTATACTTTGAATTTTCAAGGGAATTCACCCAGAAATCAAGCGTCATCCATTAATAAAGGTCAAAAATCAGGAAAACAAAATTGTTACTAACAACAATGTAAAAAGAGCAAAACAAGTGTGTACAGAACGGGTCATCTGGGGCTGCTAACAGCCTCCTCACACTCTTACACATGTGATATTTCTTTCCGTACTGTTCCTGCCAGAGGATGTGAGAGAGGTGTGTACGTCTGTGTGTTCCCAGTGATCACGTGCACGTCTATGTATGTGCTGTACCGCAGCCTGCTCTCGAATACTCACCCATGTTTACTGTCATCATCAGGAAGTGGCCCTGGTGAACTCGAGCGCAGAGCTCAATTTCTCTCTGCAGGCGAAGATTTCATCCTGAGAAACAAAAACAACACGGTTTCAACATCCAAGAACTGGGCCACTTTTCCTTCAGCCTGGCACACATAGTGTTTCTGTGATGAGTTGCACAAAAACAATGACAAAACAGGACGCAGGTGGTAGTTTCAACACAAAGCTTTTTCTCCAATATCAGTGTCACCGCTATTTATTTAATCTTTATTTAACCAGGTCGGTCTCTTGAGATTGACATATCCTTTTTTTTTTTTTTAAACTCCTGCAAAACAAAAAACAGCATGACAGCCAAGAGCTGCATTTGATGCTGGCAACTCGATCCATCTAAAATCCTGTGAATGCCCTGATGTCTCTTTATTGCTATACACTCAAGGCAGCAGTAGCAGCGGTGGAGGAATTCCTCAGTGTTTGATGATGGAGGAGCCTCGTGCCCTTGAGGTCCCACGGTGCAGCAGCGAAGGCAGGCGTGGGTGTTTGCCTAACCGCCTGCCTCAGGTAAAGACCATGAGCAGCACTTCTAACACAAAGCCAGAGCCTTCTTTATGCATTAAGTTGGTGGAGCGCCGAGCAGAAAAACGGTTGTCACATCTCATAATGGAGTGATACAGAAAAGAGTCTTTTAGCTCTCGTTTTTTTGTTCCACTCATGATAGTAAGAAAAGAGTAAACAACTTCACTTCCCACTTCACATTGTGTATGTACGCCAAGCCATCATTTCATAGTGCAGGCCAGTGAAATGTTGTCTTTTCATAAAAATGATAGTCACATCCTGTAAGAGGCTACTTGCGGATATTTCATGCACTCACACACTGTGGGAAGCATTTGTGTTTTCTTTGAATGCAAGCTTAGAAAAAAAGGGGAACAGGAACTAGAGAAACAGCTGCAGTACAGTATGTTGTTATATTAAAATGTGTGGTGGTTAAGAGCTGGTGTGTTCCACCATACAGCATCAATCACAGAGCCATGTAAGGCTGACAAACGGAAAGATGCAGGTATCAGAAAGCCCAAAAAAGCTTTTCTGTGCTACATAGAGCTAACTTTAAGACCTATTCAAAGCTAGCCTATCCATATTAAAGAGGACCTATTATGCTTTTGTACTTCTCCCCTTTCCTTTAGTGTGTAATATAGTTTTTTGTGCATGTACAAGGTCTGCAAAGTTACAAAGCCCAAAGTCCACACCAAAGGGAGTTACTCTCCCCCACAAAAACACTGCTCCTTGCTTGAAGTCCCGCCTTTTCTTCTGTAACATGATGATGTCACCAAGTAACACATTTGCATAACGGCTGGCACACTTTCAAACAAAGCTAGTTAGAGCGGAGCTGGAGCAGAGTCCAAAGAGTTTGGTTCGGTTGACCAATCACAACAGGCAAAGTTAAAAAGTTACTCTCCCCCACAGAAACACTGCTCCTGTACTGCCTGAAATGCCTTGATTGAAGTCCCGCCTTTTCTTCTGTAACGTGGTGTTGTCACCACGTAAAACATCTGCATAATACCTGCCTAGCGACCAGTTTGGCACTCCCCCAAACAAAGCTAGTTAGAGCGGAGCTGGAGCGGCGTCCGAAGAGTTTGATTCGTTACAGACAGAGGGTGAAAAGAGGTGCTGCAGCACAGCCGGTATGAGGAAAAAAGTGCTTTTTTTTTAACATTAAAGCTTGTAAACATGTTCAAGTAGAAACCCAAAATACAAGTATGTACCTGAAAATGAGCATAATAGGTCCTCTTTAATACTGTGGCTACAAGCGCCAATTTTGAGATAATGGTAAAAGTTCAAATGTGGCCAGGGAATTCCCAGTTTACAGCAATATCTATTCAAAGTTTGCTAACATTAGCCACCTTCCGGTCATACCAGACCAAGTACGCGTGCGTCAGCAAAAACACTGAGTAGAGTGCACTTGTGAATTCAAATCGTCATTTGTAGTAGGAACAACGTGCCGTTTCTTCTCTCACAACCCAGCTTTAAAATGCAAAATAAATAAACAAAAGCTGAGAAAACTATTTGCATCTGAGCATCAAGAAAGAGGAAGTACGAGAGAACCAACGACAGGACAGGATCAGTGAAATTATAACACTTTTAGTGCGTCTATTCCTCTTCTGTATGAATGAAGACTTGCAGCACAAAGAAACCTGTCACTGCATGATTAAAACAAATATTATAACACTTTTCAAGTCCTTAAGAACAATTCTTTTAAGGGTGACTTTTGTTAGAAAGGGTTAACAGGTTGTTATTGCAGAGTGATCTGGGAATTAGCTGCTATACGACTGCTTGTTGCTACACACAGACAACACAGACTCACAGCTTCTGTTGTCAGCGGTTACAGTCTCACAGTGTTTCATCCCCAATGATAGAGCCAACATTTGATATCAGCATTGCAGTTTGACTGTGCCAGTCCTGCTTTTGTGACATTTTTCTATGATTAACTTTTGCAGTAAACTAATTTGACTGTTATCAGGCCATTAAAATAGGCGTTATCAGTCGCTATAAGCACCATAGATGTGGGTCAGTAGGGGCCTACTACACCTACTATGTTGTAAAAGTGAAACTTAAAAGCAACACGTTCTAACACGTTGTAAAACTGGATGAAACGTCACGTTTTGAACACAAACAAAAAGGCTTCTTTAGGTTTAGGCAAAAAAACTACAACTTCTTTAGGTTTAGGCAAAACACTACAAACACAAAGACAAGTACACATTGTTGGTTTCACACGGGACGCAAACTCCAGTCTCCTGGGTGAAAACCTTGTGTTTTGTGTCCTATACATCGGCCCCGACCTCCACCACAGCGCCTGACTTCCTCTTCTGCTCCTGTCATAATTACTACGGTCGTTAGAGGTCGCTGTCGTGTTCTTTTATACCTTTTTTCAGTGATCTACCATGTGAATAAATGATAAAACCTACTAATGGGTGTAGTCTATGGGGCTTATAGCGACTGATAAAGCCTATTTAACGGCCTGACAACAGTCTAATTGGCTGACTTAACACTGCATCACATGATTTATTACAGTCCCATTCAAAGGCAGCTCAGTGTTAAGGGGAGATAATATAGCGGTTTTCTTTCATAAAAGGCTTGCAAAAAATTAAAAATAAAAGAGAAAAAATGAATAATAGCAAAAAAAATAATAGAAATACTGGATTAATAAAGGAGTGTGGGTATATAAAGTTGCATAACCGATTTAGTTTGTGGGAGTCTGACCATCAATGCCAACACAACATCTTTGTAAAAAGACTAAAGAGCCTCCAGAGAGATTAATAGCAACCCTCCCCAGATGTCTATTATTCTTAAAGCATCATTTAATTCTTGTTTTGCTATCTCCAGTGCCCATGTTGCATGTGTCCTTGTCTTTTACCCCCAAACATTCAGCAGCGCAGACACAGAAACGCTCCAGCCTGTCTGCGGAGACACAAACACTTTCTCTTTGTGTCGGCCAGAAAAACTTTTCATAAAAGCAACACAGACGACCACTAGAGCGATTTACAGCCTGAGGGGCTGAGTCACAGGGTACCAGCCGAGTCTGAACATGGGAACATGCAGTGTGCTGATGTCAGTGGCACGAATCACAAGAGCTGATGGATTGGAGAGCTAAATCTTTAAAGCCTGCGCAAAAATGTTTCGAGGGTGAACACTTTCTGAGAACATGGTGTTCTAAATACATCACAATATGAGCGCCAAATGTAGGCAAACTTACATTAACCCCCAAAACACACTATACAGTATATTAGGGCTGGGATGATACACCTATCCTGATTCAATACTATCACGATTCCTGGTTGCCGATTCGATACGTATTGAGATTTTTTACTATTGGGAAAAAGTTTAATCATTCACTTCTAGGGACTTTTACTTTGGAAAATATCTTTCTAATTTTTTTTCAGCGACCCAAAAATCAAAGAATAAAGACATTTCCCTCACAGATTAGTGGTATTTTCTTATTAATTCATAAGGGACATGTAATGTTTTATACTTCTGGTGAATATAATCAATCAATGTTATTTACATATGTGTATTTTGTTTATACAGTTCCCTTTGTTAACACCTTATATTTTGAAAACCAGACGTAGTCACACATGGCCGTTTGAATGCATTTAACAAACTGTCAGTATATGGATGCGCTAGCGTCGGCCGATTTGACCACGGAGATGAGAGTGACGGTTGGCTTGACCACACGTTACTGCATTACGCTAATGTTTCCTGTCCATGACTGAGTTAGCACGCAGCTTTAGTCATGATGTCTAGCTCTGCTTTTCCTGGCAATGTGTGAAATCCAAAGTGTTTCCATACTTTACTGTGTGTGTAGTGTTTACCACGTTGGATTTAAAATGTGAGGGTGCAGGTCGTATCCACGAGGACCCTCCGCCATTTTCTACTTTGTCGTTTTGGCTCGAGCAGCCGGCTGCGGTTTGTTTTGGTTGACGGATACGGAACGGATATGACGTCACGTTACTCAGACTACAACAATAAAAGCGGTAACTTCCTTCTACCGCCGCATAGACTCAAATGAAGCAAATATATCGATGCTAACATTTCAAAAATTATTTCAAAAATTGCAATACATAGGTGAATCGATTTTTTTCCCACCCCTACTATAAACTGTACTTTTTTTACCGCTGAATTGAAGGGGGGTATGATTTGTCCAAGCAAAGCTCTGTGTCAAGCTGTGCTAGTGGGGCGCTGCTGACCACACATCAAAGAGATGAAGAACAGCCACAAGACAGGTGGTCTCCTAACACCACGTGGTCCAGTCTGTCCATGCTACACAAACACATGCATGCCATGCGCACACGGGAACAGAAAAAGCCCTGTCCCGTGCCAGCGAGTCACCAGATGGCCCATCTGTTTCGCCCCTCTGCCCAGCGTGACGCCGGGCTAGTGGTGCCCACAGATCGCCAGCCCAATTCTCCCCACACCTCTTGGCAGGCGGGCATTTTTTTTTGTAGAAGATCAAATGCTAATCGCCACTCGCTCTTGTTGCTCAGCAGCCTCCAAGACAAGACTGTCTGTCTCTTTACTACATCATGAGACAATCCTACAAAATGCTACGAACATCCAGAAGTGCTTCGAAAAAACGCTGTTACGCACTTCACCGTCAAATATGGATAACATCAGGGCCAGTGTTTCACTGGCAGGGGCCTCTCCTTTGTCACAGTGTATGAGGACTGTGCTGAAATGACAGAGGAAGTTAATTAAAAAGGAGGACAGCAGAGGACGGGATTGTGGGGAATTGTCTGCGCCAGACAAAGCAGAGCCGTGCTCCTCAAACCACAAACTGCATTTTTATTTTTATTGGAATGATGGAGCAGGAATCACAGCCAAGACTATGCAGGCAATCACGTATATGCATGCGCACAACCTCTTTCAGCTCAGTTACATCACTCCAAGCAAGAAAACAGCGTGATGTTGGCTGTAGGTCTCCGAGGGAACCCCCCCTCCCTCTTTAGACTAGAGGAGTGGAAGGTCTGCTCTCCAGCTGCCTGGTGGCCTGAGCAGTATGACCTAATGTCTGACATCGCTCTTGTGGACTCCCAAAGAAATCGCCATTTCAGAGGTTGACTTCTAAACTTTGCAATGTGCCTGTTGGGCTCACTGGGTTTGGGCTTGTCTGTAGCAGCCATCACATGCCAAAATAGACAGTCCTTAAGGAGAATCACAGATCAGTAGGTGGAGAGGACAAGACATCTGTGACAGTTTGCTCAATGAGGACATGAACGTGAGGCAAAACACTATACCAATGGAAGACATGGAAATAATCTAATGGTGGGTGGATTTTGTTTCCTTTAGACAGAGCCAGGCTAGCTGTTTCCCCCTGTTTCCAGTCTTTATGCTAAGCTAAGCTAACCAGCTGCTAGCTTCTAGCTTCTTATTTACCATACAGTCATGATAATGGTATCAATCTTCTCACCTAACACTCGGCAAGAATCCGACCAAGTGTATTTCCCAAAATGTCCGACTGTCCTTTAATGCACTAAATGCGAGATTGGGAGCATTTTTATTGCCTCTGCACGGCTCTCAACATGGCGACTAGCCAGTGGGGCACGCCCACAAGCAAGGACATGCACTGAAAGCCACGAATGGCCGGCCCGACTATGTCAACAAAGCACAGAAAAGCTTGAATTACAGCTCACACAGAGGGAGAGTGACTTCATTCTCTGCTCAGGTAGACATTACTCCTCTATATCTTCACATAGTAAATAGTTGTTTGCTGCTATATTACTAACAACACTAACATCATCTACATCTGGATTTCTAAAAAAACAGTAGCATGGTTTGCAACATAGTTAGCTGTGATGTTAATGTAAGTAATGTGTATTTAATTGCTCATAATATTAAAAAAATACTGATATTGTCTTTTAACAATTACCAATAATGTATTGCTGACATGACATGGGCTTTTTTAATGCTGTATCCAAAACAAAACAACACAAATCTGCTCTGTTGATGAGATCACCTATCTAATGCATCACAGGCCTGATATCATGAGGAGACGGTGAGCTGGTCACAATACCCGGTAGACTGTCTGAATTGCAACACGGGGCAGGAAGTGAAGGGTGATTAGTGAGCCACGGATATTTAGGTGACTTACTCTTTTTAAAAGGTCAGTGGCGGGGGTGTCCCGTCCGCTGAACGTTTGCCAAGACTGTGCTGCCGCGGCCACATGAGTCACAACTAGTGCTGGCTGATTCTGGGAAGTAAGACAATACAGTATGTCGTCCTGCACACTGAGCAAGCTGAAGGTTTTCTAAGCAGGGAGGACTTCTGGGTGGTGGCAGAAGAGCGTGGGCAGGAGAACGTCACTCCATGTGGGGCCTCAGCCCTCGTTTATCATAACCTTGGCTCCCCTTGCTTTGTCTCACAGGAGTTATTGCTGAGGAGGGATCCAAGTTTTTCCAGTGGGACACATGGCTCAACGACTCCTTCCTACAACATAACAAGAGGATTGTTCCCGTCATCTGGCACTAAATCTATGTTTTACTTCAAATAAAGCAATTTCCCTTTTGATTTGATGCCATTATTTACACATCTTGTTTCAACTGTAAATGCATCCTCAATTGGGGCAAATAGATAAGACAGCTCCATCTCTTTATTCTGTAGAGCGCTAGAGAGTCCAATTTAGGGTTGAAATTTAGGATTATTTTCACTATTGATTAAGTCTCTAAAATATCAGAAAATGGGACAAAAAGGACATCACTATTGCCCAAAGTGACATCTTTAAACACAAGTATATTCAATCTATAGGGAGTAAAACAGCAAATCATCACAACATTAAAAATCTGGAACCAGAAAATGTCCATGTGTAGACTGAAACATCTCAACAAATATTGTAGATTACCATGAAATTTCATACAGACAATCTTGGTCCCCAGAGGATGAATGCTACTAGCTTTGGCGATTCATTTACTTTTCATCTAAGGCCACCAGTAAGTCAAAGTTTTCACTTATCCATTAAAATGTCTACACATTTACTGGGTGGATTGGCCCATTTGGTGCAGACATTCGTGATTCCCAGATGATGTGTTCTAATAACTTTGGTGATCCTCTGACTTTTCATCTAGCGTCAACATTTTTATTTGTCCGACACTTTGGTTTATGACCTAATGATACCTGCGAAAAACATTCCCATCAGCTGTACTTTGTGGTTCTTCATCAGGTATCGAGCTAACTCAGGTGTGTGTGTCATTAAAATTAATAGTCAAGTCCCACCTATGGGTGTGGCTGCAGCCACAGAAGTAGAGCACATCTCAAAGCCAGAGTCAATCAAATATGTATAATTAGACTATGACGCAGCTTTGTTGAAATTGGTCAATCACGGCAATCTACGGTCTGTTATAAAGAAATAACAGACCGTTGCTACAGATGCGGTTCTGATGTCGGATTCTGGCGGACATTAGCAGTTTGCTAAAAGCGGTACACTCTCCCAACGTGGCTGTAGAATATTAGTCTTGTTTTGTGGAGTCTTAAAAATGGGTTTTGTAGAAAAACATTAAATATACCCCAAAGTAAGGTATTGAAAAAGTGCTCTATTATTTATTTTGTCCATAAACTGCCAATGCAATTTCCAAGAGCCCAAGGAGACTCCTTAAAATTGCCTGTTTTATCCAATCAAAATTCAAATACATTCAGTTTTAATGGTATAAAACAGAGCTAAACCGCAAATCCTATCATCTGAGGATCTGGAACCAGTGAATGTTACTTAAATGATTTATCAATCATACATTTAAGCCAGTGGGCAACTCCGGCCTTAAACTTGCATTCTTTCTAATTGCCAGCAGGGGGCGACTCCTCTGGTTGCAAAAAGAAGTCTGATTGTATAGAAGTCTATGAGAAAATGACACTACTTCTCACTTGATTTATTACCTCAGTAAACATTGTAAACATGAGTTTATGGTCTCAATCGCTAGTTTCAAGTCTTCTTCAATACAGCATGATGTTCATTTAGTAAATTATGGTCCCATTTAGAGTCAAATAGACCATAAAGCAGGGGATGCTTTAGGGCGTGGCTACCTTGTGATTGACAGGTTGCTACCACGGCATTGTCCGGTCTGGGAGTTGTCCGTGTTTTCGTCATGTTGTGTTTTCAGTTCAAGAAAGTTAATTATAATCTTTTTGGTCGCCTGAAAATGTCTTATTCAGCATTCGGTTGTATGTAGCCCCACCCTCTCGGATGCAAAAAACCAAGATGGCGACGGCCAAAAACCAAGATGGAGACGGACAAAATGCAGAGCTCTAAGCTTCAAAACGACAGTCCACAAACCAATGGGTGACGCCACGATGATTACGTCCACTTCTTATATACAGTCTGTGGTTTCATCACTTCAGTTTTGAATCATTTTGACAAAACTAGTCCTAGGAGAGAGTAGCTGGTATAATGAGGGCCCAAAGGGACGTCTGAATAGTGGAGCTGGATGTTAACTCAATCCACTGGTACCAATCAGACTCCAGTGTAAGAGGATCCTCCTCGGTGAAAGTGATGGCTCTATCAGCTCGGAGATAAGTAGATCTGTCTGCCATTATCATCAACCACACAACACCACGGCTAAAAATAGCCAAACGAAGGAGTGATTCTCCTGCCGTCCACAGCACATCCCCTCCCCGGATCACCAGAACTATATTCTCCACCCCCCCGAGAGGAATCTAAGCACAATCTGTAAAGTAAGCTGTCTTTTCCATTATGCTGTGACGTGCTATTACAAGCACATTCATTCATTGTGTTTCTCCACCCAAATGCAGCCATGCAGAGACAGCTCATAGACTTAAACCCATTTCACGAGACAGAATGTCAAACAGCTGTGGATCAGGAACGTATTTCTGCTTTGCCACCAAAGCTTCAACCATGAAGAGCGTTTCTGGTTCTGGTGCTTTTGATGCTCAAGAGGCTGAGTGAGTGTGACATGGAAAAACCCAAAAGCAATTTCATGATTTAATTTCAATCCCCCGTGGATTTCATTTAACATCTCGGCAACAACAAACTACAAACAGGCCTCGCTTCGCTCATATTTGAATACATCAAAAACAAGGAGAAGTGACGGTGTTTCACACGACATTTTACACAAACTTGTCCTCAGTGTTGTTGTATGAGTCCAGTCTGGCAGTGTTGTGTCTACCCAGTTTGTCCTTGCGGTCTCTGCTGCTGATGGCTTTGTCCTTACGGTCAGACGGGCCATGCAGACAAAGCTCAATCAGGACAACTTCCTCTTGGTTTTTGTGGAGGAGGGGGCCGGACCTCACCGATAAAGAAAGGCGACCCAGACTGACTTGTGGAAAGCGGTCAGACGACTTCACTTTCTACTTTTGTAGGCTTAATTCAAAAGTGATAAGAGATGTATTTCCCTCCATTAGCCACAAAATACCTCTTAACCCATTTGTGCCTACTACTGAAATTTTTTATATGCTTTGGTGGAAGTGTTCTCTGGGCTTGCCTAATGTCCAAATGTGAAGAAATTATCAAAATCGGTCAAAAAAAACAACTGTTTTTCTCGAGTCTATTGCAAAAACATAGACCCATGTGCCCAAATACTAGATAGAGTATGATAAGAAAATGGCTGTATCTCAGAAACTACAAGGAGCACAATCAAGTATTTAGTATCTATGAACTCCTAACAAGCTGAATAACAAATATATGCACACATATGCAGTGTAAAAAACATGCTTCATATGGAAAACATTTAATAAACACAATGTTAGCCTTTTTTCTCATTTTTCCAAAATCCTAAATTCAACTATTAATAAATGGTGTGATTTTTCATGTGATCTAAAAATGTCAAAGTTGTCCTGTTAGATACTTTCCCAACGTATGTCCGTACCAAATTTCAAGACTTTTGACAAATCAGAACAAATGTTGTGGCATTTTTCCTTATCGTACTAAATATAGTCTTTGGGCACAAATGGGTTAATGACAAGACTCTTAATTCAGTATCCCCACACAGTAAGCAGTTGCTGCTTTACGTCATCTTGGGTGTGCCGCAACCAGCTTGTATTGCACACCTGTATTTGTGCAGTGTGTCAATCTTTCTTCATTGCACACGAGCTCAAACTTTGTTACGTTGTTTAGAAAGTGTTGGAAAACTTGGATCTTTAGGTCAATTCACACAGATTGTTCACAGAGTTCATATCTGGGTCCTGTCCTGAAGCCACTCCAGCGTTTTCTGGAGAAGTGAATCATTGCTCCATTCTGAGGTTATTTTCCTCGAGGATATATCTGTATTTGTCCCAGCCCATTTTTCTCTCTGTCCTCTTTGTCTCCCAATTTTTGCAGCTGAGAAGCAGGTAGCTGCTTTACCATAGGGATGGTATAATCCAGGTGGCTGCCGGTTATTTGGGTCGTGCCAGATCCAGTGCTGCTCGACAATCAGAGCTCAATTTCTTCTTGTCTTGTCTTGTCAGACTAGACAATCTTTTTCCTCTCATGCTCAGAGTCCTCTGTGCCATCTGGCAAAGTCTGAGAGGGCTTCTTTTTTTTTAGTGTTTTACTTAAGAGTGGATTTCTATCTCCGACACAGCTCTGATCGATGGAGAGCTGAAGAGATGGCTGCCCTTCTGCCAGGTTCTTCCATCTCTGCCGATGATTGAAGCTGTCTTACAATGGTTACTCGTTTTTTCTTGCCCAGTTTGATCAGACTGGCAGCTTCAGGAAGAGTCATGGTGGTGGTATTATACCTCTGGCTCCATGCCTCAACACAATACTATATCTAAGAGGTCTACAGAGAATTCCCTGGACTTAATAGCTTGGTTTTGACAGGTGTGGGCCTCTATTTATTATGTCCACTGAACTGAATTTGGTCCACACGGACTCAAGCTATCGCAGTGAAGATTGAAGGAAATCAGGATGGTCTAAGCTCAGTTTGGAGCATTATAGCTTTGACTACATTTGTAAAACAGGTATTTCTGCATTTAAAGTCCCAGTGAAACAGAATATTTGAGCAGTACAGTTACGAGAAGGATTTAAATCAAATCCTTTGCTTTTGATTGGGCCGCTAAAAAGTGGGCGGGCTTAGAATGTTGTCGCTAAAAGCTGCAGATTGATTGATGGACGGATGTGATGATATTATTGGTTGAAATCGGTTGGTACTAGCTTACGTAAGCACACTTATTACTTTGTTGTAAAAAAAGATGATTGGAATTTGATATAAAAATATGAAGAAATTCGATTTTTTTGTAATTGTTTTGCATATACTGTTGGTGCACAACATGACTTGAACATGAGGCATTTTTCATTTCATCTCGATTTTAACATTCAATAGATATCAAATCTTTAAAAGCATGTTTGCTTTGTCATTATGGGTTAACGTCTATAGCGTGATGGAAAAAACTCCAGAAATGTAGTGTTTAACCCTTTCACAGTGTGTTTTCAGTTCATGAAAGTTAATTATAACATTTTGGTCGCCGAAAAAAGTATTATTCAGCATTCGATTGTGCTTAGCTCCACCCTCTCCTCACTGGTTGCAAAAAACCAAGATGACGCCGTCCAAAAACCAAGATGCCTACACCAAACTCGAGGCTTCAAAACGGCAGTCCACAAACCAATGGGTGATGTCACAGTGACTACGTCCACTTTTTATGTACAGTCTATGCCCGTGAATAGGTCAAGCTCCAAAAATGCTGACTCCTACATTTCCCATAATGCAATCAACAGCATTTTTCTGTGAGGGTAACTCCCCTGCACTTTGTAAAGCAGGCTTTCTGTTTCTGCAAGACAACAACATGTGAAGTTTCCAAAGCTACTGCTCATTGAACACAACGTCTCTCCTGTCTGGCACACCGTGCACAGTAAAAATGCTAATAGTCCTGCGTCAAGCTTGTTAAGAAGGTATGACACTTAATGACAAACTTGTTTTGCTGTCTAGCGTAACCAGGCAACGTCCAAAACAGGCCTTCGAGGGAAGATAATAAGCCCGCTGCTGCTGGTTGGAATTGAGTCACCGTGACCTTTCACCTCCAGCCCTCTGGTCAGTGGGCGTCTGGCAGGCGGTCAGGCTTCTGTGAGTCCTGCGTGACTTCACACTCGTCAGTGGAGGGGGACAGCGTGAGGGAGAGGAGGTCGCTCTGATTAAAGAAACTGTCCTGAGAGTTTGACAGCAGGATGTTAAGGAGAGTTAATAGATGGACACAACTTTCTCTCCTGAGAAATACAGCCCGCTCTGACATGCTTTATAACGCTCCTTAAGCACTTGACAAATATCGACCTTGCACCTGCGGAACAGAAAGTCAAGCGATAAACTCTTCCTCATTAGTGCCATCAAAACACAATTAGCAACCCGTCGCTTCTGTCTCTGGCTGGCATATTTACTGTGGGATCCAGGCCCCGTTATCAGCCAAATGGATTGTTTTGTGCTTGAGGCACACCAAGCATATCTGTGGGCGGCTTCCACTTGACAGTTTGACTCTCACTTTAAGGCTATTTCTGAGCCCCCCGGGGCACGCCAATGTGCTGATAAACTCACCCGACAGTCGGTCGGCTTGCTCAGACTCCTGCGAGTGCACTTCACATCGGTTTGATTTGATGAACATGATGGCCTCATTAAAATCTAATTTGGCGGATTGTCTCAGAGGTCTGCCTGCCATCGCAGGGATGAGCAGTGAGCGATGGATGAAGGATCTCACCAGCATCCCCATCACTTTTACTCTATCAAAAATACTTTGGAAATGCATGGATGGAAATGGGCAAAGGGACCAGGAAGGGGAGGAAAAAATGAAACATGAGAAGGACTTTTCAGGAGAGTTGAGGTTTCAACACCGGTTTGAGTGACCACTGTGAATCACAGAGGTCTGGACGACTGACAGCAGAGCAGAAAAAGGATGCAGAACATGAATGAGTCTACAAGCACAGGATGACAATGACTTTCCAGACATGCAATTTAGGCTTTACTGATGCCAAGTAAAGCACACACCGTAGTCAAAACCATGTGAGAGGAGTGTTTTGCACTGGAAATAACCACTCAGAATCAAATGCAAACACTTATTCCACCAATAAAATGTGAATTTATCAACAAATATGTGGCTGGTTATGGACCTCAACTTATCCAAAATTCAAATTTACTGAAGAAACACTTGCAATGAAACACATCTGTGGTTGTTCCAAGTAAGTTTGCAATCAGTAAACATAATGCACATGTTTATGTTTTATTAAAACAACAATTTAAACAAATGAGCAAATTAATAATAGCTGCAACTTACTGGAAATTTCATGTGGTGTAAACAGGAAATAAGAATCTAAAAGCAGTGATCTCACATAAACAAATGAGACATAATGTAGACTGGACTCTTACCTTGTTATCAGTGTGTCTCCATGTTGTAGTTGTGGCTGCAGGATGTGTGAAGATGAATTTAGTGTAAATTATCACAGATTATTATAAAAAAAATGTTAGGAAGAGTGGAAAAATCCCAGCAGATGCAGAGCAAATCTTCCCCAAAAAACAGTGGTCTGGTATCCGGAAACTGCGCTCAGTGCTGGAGGATCACAAGCTGTTGTTGTTGAGGCAGAGAGATGTGGTGCATTGCTCCAGAGTCTGTGTGTTTACACAGACAGCAACAAACTGGTTGATGGTTGATGTGTTCCAGAGGAGGAAAGTTTGTTTTCTTCAGCCTGCTCTTCGCTTGGTCTCCACACACACACTAGCAGAGAGAGAGAGGAGCTGAGTTTTTCCCTGGAGCTGCGCCTCTGATGTCAGCAACAACGTGAGCTCCAGGAAGTGGTGACGCTCTCCGGTGGTGCGTTTCCAAGGCAGCGGGCGTCAAAAGAACAGGAAGCACCGCCCTCCTGTGGACACCTGGAGCAGGTACAGCATCTGATACATCATGCCTGAAAACACATCCAGGATACTCAAACACCACTGGAAAATAATATAATATAATATAATATAATATAATATAATATAATGTAATGTAATGTAATGTAATGTAATGTAATGTAATGTAATGTAATATAATAGAATAGAATGTAATGTAATGTAATGTAACGTAATATAATATAATATAATGTAATATAATATAATGTAATGTAATATAATATAATGTAATATAATATAATATTATATAATATTATATAATATTATATTATATAAGATATTTTCCATTCCATATATATATGGAACAATAATAATAATAATACAAATAATAATAATGACTAAATGAGACTTTTGATTGCTGTTTTCTTAAGCAAATTTGTATTTTATTGTATTTTTATTCTACTTTTTTATATTGGTAAGTATAAGGTCTTTGTATAAACAGAACATTACATACATACTTCACAGCATTACAGTCTTATTATTATTATAATAACCAGAGACTATAAAAGATATATAGAAAAAAATAAATTACCAAATCATTTTATATGATATAATAACAACAATAATAGTAAGAAAAAGAAGAAGAAGAAGAAGAAGAAGAAGAAAAATAATAATAATGAATAAAATTAGAAATGGCCAGACTTTTAATCGTTATTCATTAAGCAATTGTTGTAATTGTATTGTAATTATATTCTACTTTTTTATTATTTTGGTAAGTACAAGGTCTTCGGTTGTCAGTGTGTCTTCTTTGTATTAACAGAACATTATACATACTTACTTTACATTATTGATATTAATATTATTACAACCAGAGAAAAAAATCATTATTCAAATAATTCATGTGAAATGTCTTAATTGAATTAATACGACTACTACTATAACAATAATAACAATAATAATAATAATAATAATAATAATAATAATAATTGCACATATATAGTATACATTTCCACAGTCTTTTTGTATTTATTAAGCAAATAACGCAAAGCAGCAAAAATCATGACAGTGCTCATGGCTTGAGGACAGCCACACTTTAAAGTTAAAAGAGGATTTTAAAAAAGTACCGGGGGTTTAGGTTGCAGGTTTGCCAATTGTGAAAACGTTTAGGAACTTTTAGCTAAACTACAAAAAAAAAGTATGTATATTCTGCTTTAAACTGGAATGCATACATGCCACTCCTCAAGCTGCAGGGACACATATTGTAGATGACAGCTGCTGAGCGCAGAGATGGCAGCAGCGCTGGCTGATGTTGTCACCCGATAAGTTCACCTATAGTATCTGTAGGTAGTGTGCCTGATGGGCAGAGTGGCAGCACTTTCTCAGGATGGAGTAGTGCTCCTCTGGATCACACAGGCACAGTTTCAGCAGATAAACCTGTAACATCTGTACACATCTGTAACATTTGGACACAACTGATTTATTTTTCTGGCAGTTGGACAGCATGTCGTGTTCAATCAGCCAGCGTGTCAGCGTGAGCTCCGAACTAAGGGGCAGTGACAGTAAGACAGACAGACCATGCAGCAGAGTATTGTAACTCATCTTAACAGTATGCTGCTCTCCTGTCAGACTGCTGAACCATTGCATTGCATGCTAGAAAAGAGGCTACCTGTGTGTGTGCACCAAAGTAATTTATAATGGGCACAAAAATGTAACCCCGGGCAGTCCTGTCTTCCTCTTTTTGTCACATTAGACCAGACAATCAGAATAACAAATGCTCCACTGACCTTGTCCCCAGCATCGCACTCTTCACATTAGTTCCACACAGCAGCACTGTTTTATTGTGATCAGACATGCCCTTGCTTGCACTGTGTAAGACTGCTCGAGTGCAATGAATACCAATTGGACATTTGCATCTCTCTGTGGACTTGCAGCGCTTGTAGACGCTGAACGGTGCTGTAGATGAACACCACAGGCAGCTGTTTGGAACAATAACAGGCTATGTGAGTGTGTGTGTGCAGCATCACTTTAGAGAATGTTTTCAGAGAGATTTGGGGTCTCTGGAGGAAAGCAGGATGCCTTCGACTTGACATACTATGACATACATTCTGTCATAGTGAACTCCAGCCAGGTGAGGGGTGCAGACGGGTTGCAGGTCTGCACTTTTTTTTCTGCCAATCCTGGGGGTCCTGAGCCTTCACCATCAGAGCAGCACTTGAACGAGATGTGTCTGTGTGTGGAAGCCCACGTTCACATACTCGTGTTTATCCCTTTTTTCATCTTTGCTGAAAGGGTTTTCTGGAAAAATCCATTTCCCCTCAGGGCGAACTGTGGCTGATATCGACTTGCTGGAAATCAATGAGGCTTTTGGCAGTCAGGTGAGCTCCACAGGAAAAAACTAAAAATACTGAGCATTTTTTTATATACAGATCAAACTTTACAGTAAAATGATGGATTTCCTGTGAGCAAAGCTGACACTCCCAGAGGAGAATCCCAAGAGAGGAGGCGTAGCTGTGGGTCATCCTACTCTCGACTGCATGTCAGGTGATAACTGACCCCGATGAGCATGAACACACAGGCAGACAGTGTTTGTTAACAGCTACTGGCAGCTGTTCATTTGTTAGAGAAATACTCATCTGATAAAACCCTGCTAGAAAAACGTAGCATCAATGATCAAAGAGGCTTTCCTAGTATCCATCTCCTGTGGTTTCCTGTTCTGAGAACTGTCTCCAGGGTTTATCACATGCTGCTGCTGCTGTCTTCGACTTCCTGGACTGTAGGGAAGACTAGAAATCAAGACTTGTTACTGTGATTACAGAGTGATTTGAAACATCACTGAATAATACAATTCGGTGCTGTTTTAATCTGTAAAGCACTTTAAACGTGCTGTATGAATACAATTTATTTGATTTAATAACCTTTATACTTGCACGCCACTCAGCGAATTCCATTATACCTTACCCTACAGCAGCAGGTGATTATGTGCATTGAACTACATGTGTTATATGAACTCACATTATTATTTAACTGCATAAATCATTCATTAATATGTAAACATACAGAGATTGAGTGACTATAATTCAGTGAGGAACTTCTATAAATTAAAGTTACTACAAGGAACTTTTAACTGGTTGTAAAACAGTCTCAATTTAATATTGAAGTGAAAAGAGGGAATAATTTATTTTCACTATATTTCCATCCGTAAGTAACACAATGACAGAATGTATGACTATTTTGGTCATAAGTTTCATACAGTTTCCTTTAATAAAACATCTAAAATCTTATCAAATGAGGGTCTAATTTGTGTCAGTTTAGGGGCCCCTGATGTGAAAAAGTTTGGGAACCACTGCATATAACCTACATAACTAAACGAGATCATCAGCGAGAATATTGGCTATTTCTATATAGTTATTCTTAATGCCTGTCCGATTCCCCGTGAAATTAGACGAAACAATTTAGGCACGCAGGTTCACCAGAAACTCCTTCAGCTCAGACACAACACCGGCACCGTGCTGTTGGAGGCCCTGGCCGTATTACTGGGCCCGTTGGAGGGAAGGGAGGCACGGGAGAACCAGAACCAGGATTGCGCGAGGCAGACTGTCAGACCCTGCTGCTGTAAAATGAGAGGTTTACTAAAGGGACTCTTGTGCTCGGAAACACTACCGCTTTTGTCCACAGAGACCGCCAAAATCAACACCAAATTAAAGTTCCTCGTATTACCTTTCAACATATTTCATTATTAATTGTCTCGTTAGAGATCCAGTCGCAAGTTCATAATTAACTGAGAGACCTGACAAGTTGTTCTTTAAATTTATTTACATTCTTACAAAAGGACGTATAAACAAGTTGAATAGCAGGTTAAATAGCAGGGGGGTGATTGTGTGACTGTGATCTAGTTGGACCTGTACACTTCATCAAACGATCCAGTTCCCTGGAGCTGCACAGTCAGGGGGGTCTTCACCAGAGGAGACCGGATCACCACAACGGCCCTGAACTCTCTGTCCTCACTAGAACACATAAAATGTTACCTTTATAGTATAAGCCTATCATAATCCATGTGTAGGCATTGTAATGGTGGTCTGTGGTGTGTTACCTGGGAGTGAAGTTGATCTGGAGACACTGGCTGCAGCTGCTGACATAAACCTCCTTTGACCTGAGAAGTCCGAAGTCTGGTGTCACTCTGAACACATGGGAGTCTCCTTCATCTGACTCTATACACACACACACACACACAGACACACAGACACACAGTGAAACACACAGTGAAACACACAGGTCAATTATAGGTTGACAAGCGGACAATGGAATATGAATCATAATTGACACTGCTGACATCATTTAATGCCGTGACATCATCGACATAATTTTTATGGCAATATAATTATTACTGCAAACAAAAGGCAGCCATTTGTTTGTTTGTGTGATGTCATGGATAGTTGCTCTAGTTTTTGATTATTATAAGCACTGATTTTAAGATTTTAAACTCTAACATAAAATTGTATTGATAACTTAAACTATCAATGCCCATCAAGGGACTGGTGTTGGAAATTAGCAAGAGCTGCAACGATAAATCAATTAGTTATCAACTATTAAATTAATCCGCAACTATTTTGATAAACGATTAATCAGTTTATGTAGTTTTTAAAGAAAAAAAAAAGAGTCAAAATTCTCTGATTCTAGCTTCTTAAATGTGAATATTTTCTGGTTTCTTTACTCCTCTATGACAGCAAACTGAATATCTTTGAGTGGTGGACAAAACAAAACATTTTAGGACGTCATCTTGGGCTTTGAGAAACACTGATGGACAATTTTCACCATTTTCTGACATTTTATAGACCAAACAACTAATCGATTAATCGAGAAAATAATCAACAGATTAATCGACAATGAAAATAATCCTTAGTTGCAGCCCTAAAATTAGCTTTGGCTATGAACACATATGTAGAGTACATCGGACCCTGCTTCTGTAATTGTCAATGTTTCTCTGTACTTGTCCCTTACAAATAAAAAAAGAAATTTAAAAGTTGATATTAAATTCTCTCATTATATTTAACTGACTATGGAAAAGCTCCAAACTGGTTATAATAGGGAAGACGAGTCAGACACCTTCCTACAGATACAGAAAATAACGAGATAGGACAAATATTATTATAATATTATAATATTTTATATAATATTTCTTTAGCGCTGTGGAGATAGGTCCGGCTATGCAAGACTAGGCCTAAAATTAAAGACCCAAACAAACCTCAGAGCCGATATAAGAGCACTGAAGTGAATGCCCCAAAAATGGAGAAGACAGTTGAGTAGTGACTGTACCTATAAGGGATTTCCAGTAGGTGTGGGCTCCGTGGCTGTAGAGGCTGACTTCTACTATATGTGTCTGCCCCACGTAGCAGAACCCAAAGTTGATGCTGTCGCTGGACAGACGCATTGTAGCAAGATCCAAATGGGCACAGAGAGGCACCATCTGCACAGAGCAGAGAGGAAATGAGGTCAAATGATTATACAGTATTATATCATTTTCTTTTTTCTCCCTTATTACACATTTCTACATTCTGATGTTTCTGACCTGCAGGCTGTTGTTGCTGTAGTGAATCAGGAGGTTTTGCTGGAACTTCAGCTTCCTTCCCCCTCTTGCACGATGGATCAACGTCACCCCGGGAGGGACTTCCTCATCTGCCTGGTCTGCGTGGTCCAGCAGGGACAGGGAGCAGTGGAAGGCCACCTTCACCTGGTATTCACAGAGAAGAAGACAACTTACTGTCAAGAATAACAAGATAACAGAACTTCCTTTAGATGAAAATCTCACCTGCATGCCGTGTTGTGGCTGCAGCACCAGAGACTGGCCGTCACCAGTAGGCGGGTTGCTGGAGGTGCTGGTCCGGGCCCGAGGCTGCGGCTTGAGCACTATAAATGGAGGCTGAGTCCCCAGTCTGAAGTGAAGGGGCATTTCTGAGGTGTTTTTTAGCCGAAGGGCCCTTGTGATGTCAAATTCACGAACTAGCAGCTATGGAACAAAAACAACCAGAAAAGCAACCGCTGAGCATGACTGGGCAGAAATACTGTACACCCTCGGGATCAATACCTCATGTTGTAGATTTCTCAGACCGACCTCCTCGGATTCTGCTCTCAGTAAATCACCGGCTGAGGCGTGAAACTCCAGCACCCCCTCGTCCTCCTCCGTCTGCACCAACAGCCTGCAGCAACACGGAGCCAAGAGGGAGATATGCAACTTAATCACACCACCTCTTGCCTAACCTCAGCTGATTTTAATTTAGGAAACATAAATAGAGTTGGAGGAATTAAGGGTTTTGGGGGACTTTAATATGACTGTAATTGCTTACACTGCAGGCTTAACGACTGCTAGTAGATCTATTTTGACAGGCTCCAAATCCAAACCCTGAGCTCTCCCAACTTTCCCCGGGACACAGGCAGCCATCTGTAAACAAACACCACACAATAATAATGAGGGAATTTAGGGGTGCGTCAGAGTCATCTACTCTTTGACTTTTCCAGGATTTCAAATTGAAAGACACTGTTTAGTGTGTTACCTTGGAGTCTAGACTCATGAAGCCCAAAGCCAGGCCCACACATCTGGACTCACTACCCGACCCGGACAGAGTCAAAGGAGTGAAAGACACGTGGATGGTGCTGCTGCTCTTCGCTGGAATCACCTTCAGATAAACAGCAGAAAAAGAGGTAACGCTTCATATTAAGGTTCCCTAATAAGCGTTATTTAATAGGTAATAAGGCCCTTATAAGATGCTTAATAACATGAATATGTGTTAATAAAACTATATAAGTGTTAATAACAGCATTATAACCACATTTATTGTTAGATTATAAGACATTTATAAGCACTTACTAAGCAACTTGTTAAGAGTTTATAGACTGCTTAAGAACATTATGCTTATGCATAATGCAAATGCAAAATAAAGTATGTATTAATCTTAATAAAGCAACAAAAAAAGGTTAGTACAGGTTTAACAATGATATACTAAGTTAGTTAAATTCAATAAATGTGTTTGTAATGCTATTATAAACAATTATAAGAAAACTGTTATTAACGTTCTTAAGCAGTCTATAAACTCTTAAAAAGTTTCTTAGTTAGTGCTTATAAATGTCTTATAATCTAACATTAAATGTGTTTATAATGCTATTATTAACACTTATATAGTCTTATTAACACATATTAATGATAATAAGCATCTTATAAGGACTTATAAGGGCCTTATTACCTATTAACTAACGCTTATTACGGAACCTTAATATAAAGCGTTACCAAAAAGGTAAATATATCATCATTCATATTGCTGAAAGCAAAGTGGTAAAATGGATATATGCAGGTAAAATCTCATCAACGTACTATTTGCTGGGGTGTGATGCAGTATGGGTAATCTGAGAGGTTGCCCACATGAGGTATGATGTGGACAGACAAGAGTTTTTTCTTTGCAGGAGAGGGATAAAGACAGGTTTTCTCTTCCTCACAGTCATCTTCAGATACATATTCCTCCTCTGCTCCGCTCTGAAATCAATAGGATTAAAGCTGGTTTGAGCCAATAAAATGTGGGTGCACTCGCTGGCATCGTAGCCATGAGAATTTCCCAGAGGCCATGTCATAAAAGTCATTAAAGTTTATGTTTGTGTATCTTTGTCGGGATGTGAAATGTACTCACAGTGATGCTTCGGAGGGAGGAGCTCGTTCCCTCAGAGCCTGGGGTCCTGCTTCTCTCCCAGGCTGTTTGAATGTTCCCACCAGAAATCCTCAACGCTCCACTCAACACCTCGTTGCCATCGGCGTCTTTAACTGGGAAGGCGTCTCCGTATGTCACCACAAGATCCACCAGTTTACGGTCATTCTGATCCACGTTATATGTTTCCCAGTCCATGCGAATATCTGGCGGCAAATAAAGATTTAGATTACTTTATTAACCCCCAGAGTGGAAACTAGTCAGTCGGAGTCAGAGAGGTCACAGCAGACTACATATTAAGACTCAATCTAACATAATCCAAGAGGACGTTAGTGTAGTGTAGGAATCCGTTTAGCCACTAAATTAAAATACAATGTAAATATGATTTATCAATTAAGGCTGCAAGCAGCGATGAACAGGCCCTCGCCTTTAAACAAATCAGGTAAACCCTCTGGGAGGAGTTAGAAAAGTTTGCATAAAATAGATTAAAAAACGTACAAAATAAAAATGGCCGACTCCTGGTTGGGTGAAGCTAATGAAAGCCATGTAAAATATGTCCGAAATGATGAGAGCAATGAAAGATTTTGTGAATATCGGAGCAACTATGTCCCAACTAAGACCCTCCACACATTAGGGGGCGCTATGGAGCCCGCTAAACACGCCCGATCGCTGTATATTCTCACAATGTTTGATGTGTGCACCAAGTTTCCTGAGTTTTCGAGTATACCAAGGTTGTCAAACATGCATTCAAAGGCTAAACATAATTGGGCGCGCTGTAGAGCCGACGTGCCACGCCCAAGCCCAATTGCAACATCAAATCAAAATAATTAGTAGTTTGAACATGAGTGCAAAGTTTCGTGAGTTTTGATGCTTCCTAAAGTCCTCAAACATCTGTTTGGAAAATTAAAATTAACACAAAAAAATCCAAAATGGCTGACTTCCTGTCGGGTGAAAATTTTTTAAAAATGTTTTGATATGTTCCTAAAGATGAGGGTAATCAGATTCATCAAATTGCGCGAACACAAAAAGGAACTTTCTACCAACCGTGGCGTGCATTTGGGGGCGCTATGGATCCTGCTGGCCACACCCAGGCCCAATCACTGCAGAAATTTGTATTTCTCGCCAGTTCTGAAGCGTTTGCCAATTTTTGTGAGCTTTCAAGCATCCTAAGCCCCTAAAAAATGTGATTGCGTAGCAGGAAAATAATCTCTACAAAAACAAAAGGTTCCTGACACTTTCAGTGCTCTGGCCCTAACAAATAAATAAAGCCAGATCATAAGCGATGCACCCCAAACAGGACCAATAAAAAAGGCAATACAGCTTCAAAATCTTCAAAATTACGTCAAAAACACGACCTGTATACAGAAAACAAGCATATGAGTTCTGTAGAGCATCTGGGTATCTGTAACCAGCCACTCTACGCACATTTTAGGCTGAAACGGGATGAAACGGAAGTAGAGTTATTTCCTCAAGTATCGTCTCTAATGAATCAAGAGTTAAAACAACTATTGAAGCAGCCTTTTTAATAGAATTTGTTGATGAAAATGCATGCAGCATGTCATTTACTTACCAAACATGGTGGGGTTGTTGATGCGAAGAGAACGAGACACCGTGTCACCTCCGGATACATGAGTGCCAAACCTAATGATGCAAACAGGAATGTCAAACCGAAGGATATAAAACCATCGTTAGTGTATTTTAATTGGAGAAATGGACAGTGGAACAGACTGTGTGGTCGGGCCCCGGTTCTGGTCATCTGGACGTGGGCCTGTCAGTTGGAAGTAGAGCGGGCAGCCTGTCACTGTCATCTGAACCGGAATGAGCGTGGGCTCAAGGTCCCCGACCTGCAGGAGGAAAATCAGACATTATTCATCAGACTACAAGAAAATGAAGAGGATATGTGGGTAAAAATTGATGCTCTGTATCTTAAACTTAATTTCTAATCCTGAAATATCTGTTACATTGTATGGGATCATACTTTGCATATGAGGTGATCTCTGTATTCCCCCCACATGTCAGTGTAGGCAGTGACGTCCACAGTCTGGGTCTCAAAAGGTCCCAGCGTCCCAGCGTCTGGCAGGACAAAGAACGCTGCACCTTTTCCATGACCCAGCAGGCTGCTCACAAACTCTGCCAACAGATACAGGAAGTGAGAGTGTGCACTCAAATTGGCTTCACTTTAAAAGTGTGTACACTAATGAAAAGTTACCCTTGTGTGCTTTTTCTTCTACTTTCTTGGATTGGGCAGAGTGAAGCGGCTTCTTGACGTACGTAAATCTGCGATTAAAATGCAGCCCGTGTCACATCTGCAGCACAGCAAAGTCACTCTTTGATCCATTATTCAGATCAGTGAGTCAGCTCCCACTTACCGTTTCTCTGACTGCTTATGTGGCTCTGAGGCATGGCAGGTGAAATACTCTGCCTCTATGGTGAAAGGGGCAGGGATGGGAGTCTGATTGGTTACCAATAACTGCTTAGTAACGGCTCTCTTCAATATGACGTCATCTCCAAAGTTGAGTAACAGTGTTGAGGGGCTCTTGTCATCTGGGGGAGAGCTGAAAGCAAAGAACAGCGACCATGATTTACCAAACACTTATGCTGTGGAGTTAGTGCAGCTACTTGACGGGTAGATAGTCGATTTTAAGCCGAGGTTACTACCAGACACTAGGCAGCGAGTAGGACACACTGATTTTCTTGGTTTTGGAAGTCACGATGCTAAGAACAAGAGGAGAGTTCATCCCCTGGACCTCACAGAGAGCAGCCACCTCAGTCAGCTCCAGCTGGACAGACAGACAAATATTAAAAGACAATTCTCATAAATAAATAAATACGAAATAGAATAGAATTTGGTGCATCTTTTAGCTGCAAGTAGCACAATTTGCCTCCTTCACGCTCACATACTCAGGTGTAAGGGCCAATCTTTTTCTTTTTTGAATCATGCTTTTTATTGTTTCCTTGATAAAAATGACGACAACCTAAATCATAACAACTAAAATAATATATACATATAATAACAGATAGTAACTGTAAATTGAAAAACAAAGTATTCAAAAACAAGGGAGAAACAAAATTGTGATAACAATAATAATAATAATAATAATAATAATAAAATTGAAAAAAACTAATTAAAATACAAAAATGTGTAACTTAAAATTTAAAAAGTAATAAAAAACCAATAAATACATAATAAAAATAATAAAAATAATAAAAATAATAATAATAATAATAATAATAATAATAATAATAAAAAGAACAACTTATAAATACATAAGATAAAAAAATAAAAATAAATAAATCTAAAATTAAAAAAATAATAGTATATTAAAATAAAAATATATAAAAAATAATAAATACTAATACTACTAATAATAAATACAAAAATACAAAAATAAAAATAAATTAATAAAATAAATTCACACACCAAGATGTTGGTGTTAAAGGCAAATCTTGTGACCTTATGGGGTGTTAATAACGTTGGTACTTACATCTGTGTGAGAGACAAAGTTAACTGTGATCTCCAAACTGGAATTAGGTCCCAGAGTACCAGATGAGGGGTCAAAACTGGCTGTACACAGTTCAGCCCGTTTACCCTGGAGCTGAGCCTGGTTGGGGAAATGTAAAACTCACATCACCAAGTATTAATGGTCTTAAAAGACATCCTAATCTTCCTTATCATCCTTATCTATGAGGGAAAAAAATAATAACCATTCTCTAATTGCTACCCAAACAACCTTACACATTAAACAGATTATGCACTGCAAGCATGCATACAGACTAGGGCTTTCTTATGATTTTAATTCATTCTTCTCAGAGTAAATTAAGTAGTGATAAAATGCAGTGATGCCAGCGTACCATCCAGCTGAAGTGTGACGGCAGCAGGGTCTGGTTGAAGAGCGTCACGGTTGCCTTGGCAGGAACTCCAACGTAGAGTTCAGAGAGCAGCATTTCACAGCTGAGCAGACACACCTGAGGAGACTGCACATCTGCTCGCACCGACAGGTGACTGCAGCGAACACACAGGTTGTGTTACTTGTTATCAACAGGAGTAACACTGAGTAGCATCATTTTAGTTGTCAAGGCTGATCCCTCTGCTGAGCATCCTTACCATCCTGTTCCATTCTCCACCTTCAGCTCCAGCTCCGTTTCATATCGCTGGCAGAAACGGGGTCTAAACAGCACATCCACACTGCAAGAGGCCAATGGGGGCAGCACACCTCTGTGTGGCTCCACTGAGATCTAAGCAACAGAGATTCATATAGATTTCATGTTGTTTTATCACGGATGTTTTGCTATATTGGTCCACTGTACAGTACCTGTGTGTCTTGGTGGTCCTGCTGAGTATTACGCCTCTCCATCAGCGTCCAGGAGGCCTCCAGCTGGGTGATGTTAGTGAGGAGCAGCGTGGTCTGGGTCTGCTCCCCGAGCCTCACGAGCTCAAACTCCACACTGGGCACACTGAGGGTCACTATGGGACCCTGTCCACAATCAAACCATGAGCATAAAGAGGTCAGAGGTCACAGCTCACAGAATGTCACAGCAATGTCACAGGAATAGTAAAGCATTTTGTGAAGATTTTTTGCCATGACTTGTTAGTAATTTAGTGATGGTGTTAGTATATCTTTATAAATTGTATTTATAAAGATATACTTATATTTAATATATATTTAATTTACTGTCCCAGTTGTAGTAAAGAGTAGTAGAATACATTCAGTTGCATCATTATCCATGGGATCTTTGTTATAATGTCATACTGCCTTTGAAATTAAGATTTTATACTAGGCAAGGATACAAATCTTATTTTTTCCTTTATTGCATCTCCATTGTAATTCCCATGGTAATATAGTTTAGTTTACTTACAATGGATTCATATTCCTTAGTTTCTTACTTTTCAAAGGAGACCAGATATATGCATATAAGCCTGGTTGAGGAGCAATTCCTGATTCATTTCGGGTAGTTATTTTAGGCGTTTTTTTCTGAGGGATAAGGCCTAACAGGTCCTCCTTACCTTAAAAGAGACTTCCACGGCCAAAGTGACGGCCTCGTGGCTGTGCTCTATGTGGCAAACCAGACTGGTCACAACCCTCTCTGATTTCCCTCCTCTCATAATCAGGTCGAAATCAAGACACTCGTTCTCCTCTAGAGGACAGATGAATCAATAATGACACAATAAATGGACAAATTCAAGTGAACCTAGTATTATTCTGCATTGTACTGCGTGTGACACACCTATTCTACCAGCAGAGGGCTCTACTTCTATTATATGGCTGCTGCTGCTCATTCTCTCCCATTGAAAAAAGATGCAGGTTTTACTCTGGTTCCACATCTATTACACACAAGAAGACACAGAAACACCATGAATAACTGTAACTGTGGCACACAATCTAAATGGAAATCTAAAATGTGACAATTATAGGAAAAAAGTGACTTAAATAACCTTGAATTGCCTGCGGGTGGTTGTGCAAATGAAAATCTCCCCGGGAATTACAACAGCGTAGGGCTCCAGTAGGACCTGGTATGGCTCCGTTGACCCCTTGACCTCTATCTCCATGACGATGACATCGCCTACCTTGGAGCCGGTGCGCACAGGCTGAAGGACACTAGATTTACACACACAGAGACAAAATCCAACACTTTGTTAAATGAAAAGTATGCCAAAAAGCTCCTGTTTAGCTAACTTACTGTGTGATGGTGTGTGTGAGTTCTTTGTATGTGATGTTATTTTTACATATTAATATTTACAGTACGCACTTCTACCACTGTATATTCAACGTCACAGGAACTTTACCCGTTGTCACTGGGCTCTGGTGGCAGCTGGGGGACGTCCCTCAGGACTAAGTGACAGACACTGTGGTAATCCTTCAACTTAAGAAAACACAAACACTTTGAATAGGACATGAAACAAATATCAGCTTTTAGCTACTAAACAGGAGACTCATAATGTATATAAATACAGCCTTGTTTAAGCAAAACTACAGATATAATAGATTCTAGTTTCATGTCATTTATCCTGAGTCTTCTGTACCTCTTTAGGACAGAAGGTGAACAGAAACTCCTGTTCCTGGCAGGGGGGTAGAACCCCTGTTAGGGGGCTGACGTGGAAAACATCGTCTGTGGCCGGGTGGAACTGGATGTGGGAGGGCTCTGGGGTTTCCCCTGGAAGCAGAGGGAGCAGGTTGGGCTTCATGATCTGCCAGTGGAACGGCAGCTCCAAGTGGCTTCAGCCCCAGAGAGAAAAAAGAGAGAGATATGTTAAGTGATATTTAATGATTCCTTAGGGGGAACTCTTTTTTTCTATTTGTGCGCAGGGTCAGCAGCCCTGGGTCTTGTCGTTAATCAGTATTTAGTTTCTTACTCGAGGACACTTTAACTATGTAAATCCCGCACCAGGGGCTTAAATCCCAGTGCTCCAGTTAAAGAGTGGTATCCTTACTCATTATGTTATCCTGTGGCCAAAAAGAACACGGATGATGTTTGTACTTGTGGAGAAGCACGGGATTAAAACATGATCTTATTTCATGCTCCGTAGTGATGATATAATATGAGGGTGTGAGACTTACACATTGTTTCTAATGATGACTTTTTTTTGTCGCACAGCGTGAGGGTTCCAAGGGCCGAAACGGACAAAGTGCTCTGCAGTGAGGTCGTGCTCTTCTCCCACCACAGCAGGCTCCTTCTTTCCAGATACAGACACGAGCTCAAGTGCAATCAGCTGGCCCTCACCTGGGAAACACACACACACACACACACACACACACACACACATTATAGAGACCTTTTACCTTACACTGGACGAGCTTCAAATCATCATTTTTCTGAGTTTTGTGATCACTGAGAAGATTCACCTTCAATGGAAACGTCTTTCACCTGGCAGTTGTCACACACAACAGTGAACACCTGACAGCTCTTCTCATCAGTGGTGGGGAAGAACACCACCTGCAAACACACACACACACACACACACACACACACACGTACAGAATTTATAGGACTGAATTTCTACACACACACAGTCTAGTTAGCTGCATAGAAGTGAAACCTGCATCTAAAAAAATGTGTCCCCACTGTATTCTAAGTATATACTGTACATCTTAGTGAGTAGTGCTAATATCCATTGTGGTTTTAATTATAGACTGTATAAAATATGGATGTAGTCTCCGTGACGTCAACATATGTTTCTGAAGAGCCATCGTGAAGTTCAAAGTGGGTGGCTCTAGCTGTCACTATCCTGGCAGTGACAGGTGGATCTTCGGTGGAGCTGAGGCGCGCCTGGGTGACGTAGCAGAGCAGCTAGCGACCTGGTATGGCACCTACCTGTCACTCAAAGCGACCACGCCCTCAATTATGCCTAACTTTAAGCCTTAATATGATTTAAACGGTTGAGTTATATAAAAATTCATCCCCGTAGTTGTCACAAACGGGAAAATTAGCTAAAGAGACCAAAAACGTTGATTGTGAGAGGCTGTAAACATGTTTATTTCTGCTGTAAAGTCTGGCAATTGAACATGTGGGTCTATGAAGATTGACTCGCTTTTAATGGCCTCAAGTGACCACTCGAACAACTGCAGCTTTTGCCACTTCCGAGTTGGCTTCATTTCTCAGCACCGGAAGTTGCCGCTTGGTTTTAATCCAGTCAAATAACATGCCTATGAGGTATTGCATCTTCATTTTCATGTTCTATATATTCCTTTTTTAACTGTAAAGTGTATTGGGACCATGATGCATGGTGATGCTGATTGATTTTTTTTTTTTATTTACCTTCATAACAGACTCACCTCCACCATAGTGCCCTCTCCCGGCTGCAGGACAAAAAGAGACGGGCTGACTGCAAAGGGTGGCTGCTCAGAGAAGTAAGTTCTGACCACAGACTATACAAAGACAGAAAAACAGTGGACATTTTTCACAATAAAAAACCTAAATGTTTGATCTACTAGTTAACAAACACCACAGTGAAACAGTATCTTAGGTAATGTGTGTGATAGATTTTCACCCTGAGGTTCGAGGCCGGCCACTGGTTCTTGGGGATGATGCAGAAGGTCCCGGCGCTGAGGCCGACATTTTGGCACGGGAACTCAACAAACTTTACTCCTCCGATCAGACAACAACCACAGTTCAGAACTCTCGGTACTGCACGATAATTAGGGGGAAACACATCAACAATGCATGACCGAATAAAGTACACTCATGAGCACAACAACAGCGTGATTGTAATGAGACTCACGTGTGAGTATCGGAGGGGGTCTACTGGCCACGATGGGCACCACGAGCAGGTGTTCAGCCTGGGACTCCACCACTATGAAGTCCTCGTAGTCCCCCAAGGAGTCTGGAGCGAAGCGCACTGAGTACTTACAGCTCATCCCCGGGGCGACAACACCGCTCTCACCAGGGAATCTCCCTGCAAAACATATCTAAATATCATTCCCTTCTTACATTGTACCAGTGTAATTCTGCATGGATACAGTAGATGGTGCTGGTGTTCACTTACAGGATCACAACAACAACACAGGAATGCCCAAAACCACCAACTGCATTCCAGAGATGTATGACTTTATTTGCCAAACTCTCTGGCATTCCTTTTTGATACAGTCACTGACATTTGCCACAATTGATGATGTCCTCACTACCAACATGAACAGGCATAAGGAAGCTGTTTAATCCAATCAGAAGAGAAGGAAGAGCTCACCCAGGCCAATAGAGAAGTAAGGAGTGGTAGGAGGGATGACACGGACCGTACGGCTCGCAGAGGTCACGTTTTTCAGCTCCAGTGTAGTCTAGAACAGGACAGGGCACATTACTGTACATCACCTCGTCGACACACACATAGTAGTCCTGTGTGAAGTTATAATTGTTCAGTATAAGTCACTGAAACATACCTCATAAACATGTCCCACACCGTAGTCAGTGAAAAACACCAATGAAGGTTTTGCGAGGAAGATTGGGACGTCAGTGGAGCTTTCAGGGAGAAAGAAACACAACACCTGAGTATTCTGTTTATTCTATCAACAGGAAGTGGTGAGCTGGGTAACAAGCTACCACTGCCAGCATTAACTTCTAGGTTAAAGCCACAGAGCAAGCATTTCTAATTTTACCTTCTTCATCTGCCAAAGCAGAAACTGTCTTTTGCTTTTGGGTTGGATCAAAGCTGGAGCTAACCGTCCTGCTGAACCAATAATCCTCATCCATCATCCGCAGTGTGTGCATATTAAGCATAAATGTATCATGCACATACACACACACACGGACCTGATATCCTGTTAGAAAGCCCACATCTTTGTGCAATAAGTTTGTCCCCACCCCAGAATCCTGGTATATACCTCACCATATGGTAAGGCACAATGGTAAAGACAGGATCGTCTTTATTTGCTCTTTCCAGTATAATGGGCAGTCCCTCAATGACCTTCCCCTCCCTGGACCGACCTTAGGTCCATACCCGCTAGGCGTCCTCATTCGAATTTGCCAGTATCCTGTTGCAGTGAGCGGTGACATCAGAGGCATGTTTCACCAGATACACCTTTTGCCAGCCAACAAACCAGTACTGCGTTTCATCTGGAGAAATATGCAGAGAACTTAGGAGCCAAGCATTTACGAGTGGCAGTTCCTGCCATTTGGCACAACGTGCAGTCCCTGCTGCGCGATCTACGCCCTGCAGCGGCACTTCCATGACAAAGGTGAATCCAACAGCAACCTTGTTGAGTGTATTGAGCAGTCATTTTACGTTGATAACTGCCTTCAAAGCACCCGTCCAGTGGAAGAAGCTAAGGACCTTGTCGATGACCTTGCCAGCTGCTCCAAACCGGAGGCTTTGCGATACAGAACAAAAGATGTACCACCAAGGAGACCCAAGCTCCTTTATATATATCGTTCCTTACATATGTACAGAGTTAATGCAATCTTTTGCAAATCACTGTTGCAGAGTTGCGACACACATCTTGATAGATAGATCTTGCTGACATGCCAGCAGTCTAAAAGTGTGCTATATTCTCCCACTGTTAGTTGTGGCCAACAGAGTCAGTCTGTCCCTTTTAATGGACACACTCTGCAGGATTCGTCTTGTTTCACCTTCAGATGGGCTTCTATCTGTGTTTGTCTCTAGATCACAGCTGTGTCAAAATGCATTCGGAAATTTTGACCGGCCATTTGCTAAGACTCAATCTGTCTGCAAATATCATGTGACCACAGCCTGATTTGATTAATCAATTAATTATAAATTTTAAAAAAAAAATGGTTTTGTCCTGAGATTTTATTTTTGCATAATTGATGGGAAAATCAACTCTGATTTCCTGGGTAAAGGGGGTTGTCCTAGGTTAAATTAATTATATGGGAAACTGTTTTTGAAGATTTATGGATACAGCCTAGGCTTTATATTGTGATAAGGCATATGTAATGAGTAACAATTTTAAAAGCTTTTTGACATTTTTTGTTTAAATGTAAAGTTCATATATTTCCCACATAATTATAACTGAAACAGCCTGGCAGATGTACTATACGATACATTACAAAACACATTGTGTTTGCAGTTAATATTGAAGAGGGATTGTCTGACCTAAGCCTATTTTGTCAAATATAACCCATACAAGATTTTCATACGTGACCCACTATGTTAATATCCTGCCTTTTTATATTTGCTGTCCTGTGACAAAATGTTATTGTGAAATGATGACGAGGGCCCTTCCACTCAGCACATCCCAGGTACCTTTGCTCTTCCATCCCTTTCCTCACATGCTCCGTCTTCCCCGTTTTGGTCCTGGGCCGGACGAGGGATGTGCCGCCCTTCTGTGCGTTCAGAGGAAGGAAGCGAGGATTGCGTAGGAAGCTGTTTCGATCTTTCAGCTTCTGAAGCCTTTCCCATCCCTCTTCCCGATCCTTTGCACTTGGCTCATCCTTCCACTTTGGTCTGGGTTTGGTCTGGTTGGGCTTCTGAAACATATTTATAGTGCACTGATGTAATCAAGTCTCCCTCCGTCCCAGAGGAACTCGGGCTTGCCAGATCAGAATCATCAATTACATATTATTAGAGTATTGTTGTAAAATGTATCACTCTTGATAGCTCTGTCTAATCAAAAGTGTGTAGGCTTGTGACTCCTCACCTCTCTGGGACTTTTCTTCCTCTTTAGGGTAGCCGAGCTGGACTCGAAGGTCAGGCTGAGATCTGACTTATTCATTACTTGGATGATCTTTTCTGGACTGGGCATTAGAGTATAACCATCATCCTGAGGCTCCCTGGACACGTGCATGGCGTAGGAAATGGTCGTTTTGCCAGGATTCCATTTTACTGACAGGAAAAGAATAAGTTAAATATTGAGCCAAAAACACATTACATCGTCCATTAATAATTTAAGATGAATCCAAAAGGGGGTCATGTACTTGCTGCTGGTGCTTGCACCCGGGGTTTTTGTGTAGGTAAGTAGTCCCGGGGGGAAATCAGGTTGTTCATTTCAAGAAGATCGCTGTCTACACACCAGGAGTACGCTGATTTGACTGAAAATAGATCAAATAACATCCCTTTTATTTCAAAGTAAATATAGTTAATCTTCTTTACAGCAGTATAATGTATTATATCAATTCACGACAATGGTTCCATCTCACCTGTGACGAAGCCCTGGTAATCATAAAGATCTCCCATCTCCTCTTTCATCCTCTCGTAGGCCTGGCTTTCTGTGGCTGCAGCCCGAGCTCTGGCCTCAATTATATGACTCTCCAGCATGTCAGCCTCTTTAATACGCCGGCTGTATTCAGAATGAGCCTACGTGATTGGAAAACAAGCATAATATTAATACAGATATTGTTTGTTGTATTGAGACAGAATCTCACTTCTTACTGTGCTGCGAGAAATATAAGGATGTGAGAGATGTTTTCTTTGAAAAAATAAATAACATATGTCCTGAGTTCATCCATCTCCCCGATCCTCGGAAACTACCGTACTTATGTGGGGAGAAAAATCAATGTGCAATATTAGCTGCAAAATATGTTGACTGTTGCCATACAATAAGAGGTGCTACAACCTCCGAACATGTTTCTGATTAACTACATCTGTAAAAGAATGTATAGTTAAAATGTATTTGGTATATTGTGATTGTGATTATTTTGTGATTATTTCTTGTGATTGTGATTATTATTTTGTGATTATTTCCTGTGATTGTGATTATTATTTGTGATTATTTTCTTGTGATTGTGATTATTTTGTGATTATTTCTTGTGTAATGTAATTAATCATTAATATGTAATTTCGCTTTGGCAATAATGTAACCTGAATATTCATGCCAATAAAGCTTATTTGAATTTGAATTAGAATATTGTAATATTTCTTCTATTGACTTTGAATTGTGAAGCATGCAGTAGAGTTTTGCAGTGTTATTGTGTAACAGTGTTGTTACCTGTTGAAGCTCTTCAACATATCTTTCATGGTAGATGCTTCGTCCATTCTTTGTCTTGATGAGGTTGGACACAGTGTCTTTCCCGATGCTGTCTTTTGTGTAAAGGTCCTTGAAAGTGCTTGCTAACACATGAGAAATGTCCTAACGTACAAGAAAGAGTCGGTTATGTGATGTTTAGATAGATAGATAGATAGATAAATAGATGATAGATAGATAGATAGATAGATAGATAGATAGATAGATAGATAGATAGATAGGTAGATAGATAGTAACTTTATTGATCCCGAGGGAAATTCAAGTTTCCAGCATCACAGTTCCATAGTGCAAAACATGTTAGTAAAAAGGCAGTAAAAAAGTTAGTAGTGCAAAGTACAAAGTACAAAAAAATATACCAGATATAAAAATACAAGGAGATGAAGAAAACTGTTAAAACTGAATATAGTGCAGGGTAACAGCTGTGATACACGACTATTAAAAAAGTGAATATAGTGCTGAAGAGACTGTTAGACGCTGCTGCTAGAGTCCTCACTAAGACCAAGAAAGTGGATCATATTAGTCCAGTTCTGAGGTCTCTACACTGGCTCCCTGTCTCTCTCAGAGAATTGATTTCAAAATACTGCTGCTGGTTTACAAAGCATAAAATGGTTTAGGGCCAAAATACATTTCTGATCTTCTGCTATGTTATGAACCATCCAGACCTCTCAGGTTCATCTGGATCAGGTCTGCTTAGTGTCCCCAGAGTCAGAACTAAACATGCAGAAGTTCAGTTTTTATGCACCAAATATCTGGAACAAGCTCCCAGAAACCTGCAGGACCAACTCCAACTCTTTTAAATCAAAGCTTAAAACTTTCCTGTTTGCTGCTGCTGCCTTTTATTAAACCAGATAATGATCTTATACTGCACTAGAGCTTTTACTCTTGTGTGTTATTCTCTATTTTAGCTTCTATCCTATAGCTTTTATTTTTAGCTTGTTTTTATTTTCTAATCTTTAATGTTTTTATAACTGTTTTAATTATGTCTTTATGTTCTCTTGCACTTTGTCGCAATGTTCTTGAATGTTTATGTAAAGCACTTTGAATTGCCCTGATGCTGAAATGTGCTACACAAATAAAGCTGCCTTGCCTTGCCTTGTTAAAAATGATGCAGGGTAACTCCAGTAGCTTATCTATGAAAGTGCACTGTGTGCATTATTATCTTTCCTGAAGGTAAGTGTAAGGTAAAGTATTCTCAGCAGCAGGTGTTCCTACCTGTGACTTTCCTGATGCGGGTCTGTGACTGTTCACACACGGGTCTAACCGGGATGTTTCTCCCGTCTCTGCTTCTTCTTCCAGCATGGTCTAGAAGCACTGAGACACTCATGTAGCCTGTGTTATAATTAGCTATAAGTTAGTTAATTAGCCTCAATTTACGAGAACAAGTTTATTAGACGAGTTACACGAATCGTGAACCTTCCAAAGATAACATATAAACATAATTTAGCTAGCTAAAGCTGTGGCTAAAAGTTCATTTTGTTCAAGTCCTTCACTGCTCTCTAGGTTTATCCACCATGTTTGTGTACATGTGGTTGCCATGGTGACAGCCAAAGGTACTTCCGGTTGTTGCTCTCCAGACAGGAAGTCATAGAAATTAGATTTCACTTTAAAACACACAAACAAAAACATATTTATTAATGTACAGCCTTTATTCTTTTTACATTTTGACTAAACAATGTACACAAGTCAAAAAGTTTTGGAACCACTGGTTTAATCTTTAACAATAACAATATGTTATGTATGTAGGCTATATATGTGCTTATCATGTGTTTTTAGATAAATCTTAAATTAAAAAGTAAACGCCCGGTGGTGTTATTATTATTATTTATTAAACGCCTGGTGGCGTTATTAGTATCATTATTATTAATTAAATGCCTAGTGGCATTATTAATATAATTTATCAAATGCCTGGTGGCATCATTATTATTATTATTATTATTATTATTATTATTATTATTATTATTATTTTTATTTTTATTTTTATTTTTATTTTTATTTTTATTTTTATTATTATAATGCCTGGTGGTGTTATGAAATGCCTGGCAGTGCTTAAATATTTACAGGATTTTATTAATTTTTAAAATATGCAATGATGTCTTTAATATATGGTCTAAAATCGGGCTGTTATGTAGCCAATAAATGTCGTGAAGTAAATGTAGTGGAGTAGAAGTTAAAAACTCAAGTAAAGTAGCCTACCTGAAAATTACACTTTACCTACTGTGAGTAAATGGCTATTTATTTACCCTATACTTTCCACCACTGAACCTTATAAAACTATATAAATACATTAATACCATATTGGCCTTATACTCTGCAAAAACATCAACTAAAGAACAAAAGTTTCACTGCTGTCTTAAAATTCACTGAAACATTAATTAAATAAATCATTCAAAAATAATTGATGATTATTATGATTGATTGATATCCATTCAACTACTTAAACTCTTAGAATAAATCTCTTAGATTTTTAGTTTTTCAAGTTGAAACTGACAAACATGCTACATTGAGTTAGTGGTTTAAGATGGTTTAATTTCATTAAATTAGGATGATTTAAATTAATAAAGATTTCAGCAGCATTCTCTGACTCTCACCTGACATGAGCCAGACTGCCTCATGAGACGAACATGTTTATTCAACAATTATACCCGCATACTGCACTGTCATATGAGGTGTGGCATTGTCTCTGTTGTCCCTGTGTGAATTATTTCCCAAGACACTACTTAGAAAGAATAGCTGGCTAAGTCCTTGTACAATGCAAAAGTACAAACAAGGATAGGTAGTGTCTGCAAATTGTTTCATGCAAAGTCTTTTCAGAGCTCAAGCAAAGCATTTGTCTGTGGCCTTATGCAAAAAGAGCAGTTCCTGTCTATATAGGAAGTAATGCTTAGTGTTTCATTGAGGAGGCAAAGATTCCAGAGACACCCAAAACAAAATCCTCGACTGTGCTGATCATGCGGTGCTCAAGTGGGATTCTCAAAGAGGCGATTGTTGAGCTCACTTTGTAGCGCCTCGTGGTTCGCCAGACAGGGCTGCTTCTCTTTTTTTCCTCAAGACTTGCCCCAGCACGAGAGTTCATAGGACAGAGCGGGCTAGCAGACACTGATAATAGAGAGGCACACAAAGCAGGATCTGTCTAAGCCCTCATATATTAGGTTATATAATGAGCAGGAGCTTGTGTGTCCAATGCACAAACACTATTTAACTCCAAAGTATTCTGCCACATTAGTGACACCAACAACAACAAAAACAATTGACCTCTCTAACTATTTGCCAGAGGCCTCTTCAGTTCACAAGAGATGGGCTCGGCATGCATGATAACCAACACATGATCATACTTTGAATCGTTGCTTTAGCACATATTTCTGTTTGAATCAACACTAACAGACTTATACTCGTCAGTATGAGCCAAGTATACTTAGACTTTTTTAAATACTTGTCAGAATAAGCCAAGTATACTTAAACTTTTCTCTATACTTATCAGTAGGAGCCAACTTAGACTTTTCTGTATACTCGTCAGTATAAGCCAAGTATACTTACTATTGTTAAGTATATCTCTGATAAGTACATAAAAAGTAAACTAAAAGTATACTCACTTATTTTAAGTTTAAAAGAAGTATACTAGAGGTAGAGGGGAGAGGACTATAAATGGCAGGTCTGGGCAACACCCTATAAATCAGATCACACTATAGGTGCCAGAATGCTACATAAATAAATCACAGCAATGAGTTAATGCATGCATAGTAAGCCTCCATATATCACATTATCCTATCAGGGTTTACACTGGACCTTTGTGCAAGTGTTTATTTTTAGTCTGTGTTCGTAGAATTCCATCCAAAGGTGTAGTTTCACTCAACGAGATGTAATAAGAGCAAACACAGTGGAGGACTTGTCAGACCGGTGTAGCAGTGGGTGTGGACTAGAAGAGCCTGATGGGCTGGCACTAACTGAGCACTGTGAGCTCAAAAGGGGACGCAGGTCAGATCTTTCTCTTCATATACATATGACAGACACACAAGTTTTATGGTCGTGATAACTCCTGTAATATAGCCAACACTGCTCTGGAGAAGAGGACTTTAGGTGGTTTATTTTGACTGGAATCAGAATGGAGTCAAATGGCACAGCTGGGAAACATGGTGAGTTGGTGACGCACAGATTTATAACACTGCTACTACTACTGCTACTACTACTACTTCTACTATTGTATCCAAGAGCTCACCTGTAGGAGGGTTTTCCATCTAGGGTTGAGTGGGGAATATTTAGTAGCCTTTTATTAAGTTTATGTGGGAATTAAGAGTTGTTGTGACATTATTTTTAGTTTTTAAAAGAAAAGAAAAATATGTGCATATAACTGCATCTACGTATTTTTTTTGTAGGCTATATTTGTGGTTTCGGTGCCTGAATGGGCGTCAGATAAATACTTCACAATATGTAGCCTACCGAATAGCTGCTGTTGACACAACACCAGGTTGCTTGTGCAGCTGTCCTGATCCTTTACACAGCAAATTTCTAGTTGCCATGGCAAAATCACATATTAACACAGTAGGATAATATCCTACCAAACACATGCAGGTGTCATTTCTGCCCACAGCCAGAGTACTAGCAAATGAATTACATATATTTTAAAGGATATATAAGGCACAAGTAGAGTAGATGTAGAGTCTATATCCACCATGGGGTGACACTGTTTCACAGCTCACAATCAGAACCAGTTTTATTTTTTGTCAAGTACATACATGCAAGGAATTTGACTCCTATGTTATGCATCTCTCTAAATGTACTTACACAGAAATAGAAAAAAACAGCTAGGGACAAGGATAACAAAGATGGACAAATAAAGGTGACGAATAGACAGGAATGTTATGTACACAAATAGTGAAAAAATTAGAAAATATATATATATATATATATACTTTTTTATCCTCAAGCTATCAATAGTTCTGTCATGATGGTTGCTGCTCTGTGCTCTTTGCTTAATAAATACACGAAGACTTCGAAAACATATTCTGTATATGAGAATTTATTATTATTATTATTATTATTATTAATATTATTTATTAAATGAAAAAATCACATACATTTTATTGTTGTTCTATATATGAACCAATGACCAATGAAATAATAGTCATAATAATTCTAGTAATAACCTGTTAAATAAATTAAAATGAAAAAAGAAAAAAACAACAACAATAATAATAATAATAATAATGATAATGATAATGAATAATAATAATAATAATAATAATAATAATAAGTCAAGTGTTCTTTAAGTGTAAACAATACAAATAGTTCAAAATAATTAGTCCAGTGAGGATTCAACAGCATTATTTGAGATTTTAGTCTACTAATTGTTTGGAAACAGATATATATGCAGCCAAGTCCATATACCAAAAAGAAAAGACATGTGAACTAACATGCATTTAAAGTTATAATATGATGTCATTTTCTTTTCTTAAAGCAAATCATTCCTCCTCATTACTGCAAAAAACTAAGACTGACAGTGTTTTTCCAAAATCCCTGAATGCATCATTAGAGCCAATCAGTGTCTGAAATCACTGACATTAAGATGCATTAACACTATAATAACTGACTGTAAGGTATAAAGTCCTCTCCAGAGTGCAGAGCTGGACCTGCACCGCTGCAGGGAATAACATAGTCTCTACCAGAGGAGCACTAGATGAGTTTAGACCCGCCCCATGAGCGGGGAACTACTGCTTCTCCTCCACCACCACACCGAGCACACATTATTATACACCGACTACTGGATATCTCATGTTTTTACCGTTAGAAAAAGTTAGTCCACAATGTCTTGTTTGCATAAACGCAAGAAAAGGACGCAATCCGAGGAGCGAGCTTTCCAGGAGCAGGTGAAAAAAGTTGCACAGGAGAATGGAAAACGGTTAGGTAAGTCCACCCAAAGGTGCAAATGTGGCTGAGTTTACGCACAGAATGACGCTCTGGTTGTTTTGCCAACGTGGGCAAGCGCGCACACATGCATAGGCTAATGTTTAGATAACCATCTTGTCAACATAAATCACTGATGGTATCTATAAGCTTGCAGGATACTCTGTTTGTTTTGCTGGGAGTTAACACACAACACACTGTATGTGCAGTAAAAAAAAAAAGGCTTTATGGAGGCTTCCTCATTGCCTGGAGCGGTGGATTCTTTCTTTCTGCCATTATGGCAACTAGAGAGGAGGAGGGTATAGCTGAAAATGTCATGACATGCAACCTTTCTGTCTTTCAAAAAAATGGGGACAAACACAGGAAGGCGTTTTAACCTTAAAAAGAGCTGAGGGGAACTCCTCTGTGGTGTTTGTTCTTGTCATTTTGCTTAATTTAAAAGAATGCAACAGCAAAGGTTCATGATTTATTAGTCATTTTCAAAGAGAAGACAGCAGAGCAATACAATGCAAACTGTTGTAAAACTCTAGAAAGCAAATAATACTCTTCCATCCATACATGATTTACTATAGTGACAATCTGTTGCTCCATCTTGTTTGTTTTGCTCAACCGTTTCATTCATAAATGGGACTCTTGGAGCTTCTTTATCAGATCACAAACAGCTTAAAAGCACCCTGACTCCCTCTCAGGTTGTGTGTGTGATGTGAACCTTTATCATTACCAAATCCCTGAGGCATTTCGCCTTTTCTTTTTTGCTTATCTTCTTGCCCTAGCTTGCCTCACGGGGTGTAGGCAGTCATGCATCTGAAACTGATTACTCTGCAAAAAAGCAAAAAAAGCAAAAGCAAAAGAAAAGTCATCTGATTCTCATAAACTCCCTTCAAATGCACAGCATGACTCATGGTAATGTTATGGGAAGTATTTGTTGCTGCTTTTTTCATAAGCTGGTGGGTGACTTAAAAAAGCCTCTTCTTCACGGTAAAAGCAGATAACATGAAAAAGGAGACGACAAACAAGTAGAAGCTGCCACGACACGCTGAGAGGAGTTAAACCCCCGACGGAAAGCCTGACTGAGGCAGAGGCGGTGTTGAAGTCCTCCTCCCTAACCCTGCCTGCCTGCCTGCAGAGAGGCTCATAAACAGCCTCTGTGAGTCTGTGGTGCGATCCGGAGAGAGAAAAATGTCTGAAATTCGTTCCTGCCTACGACCTTGACACAATCCTCAAATGCCCTTTTACTGAGAGGACATTAATTCACATTTTTACACAACTGCTCTGTATTATATTTAATGAGCATTTAAAGCTGTGTGCAAAGTTCAGTCCCACCCACATGCACTGACTAACACCAACATTGACTCACATCTGTACAGATGGAAAACAAATAAACTAAACATTGTCCTGTGAGCTTCCTTACAGATGTTACACACCCTTCCCAGGAAGCCTTAATCAGCAAATTACCTCACCTCAATGATAAGCTGTTGAGACACTTGGACTGTAACACTCAGAGCTGAGTATAGAAGAACACGCAGGTAATGTTGGGACTGTGACAAGATTCACAATCAGCTGACTATGCTCAGATTTCCATGGCAGACAACAATAAATGAGTAGTACAAAATGGAAATTATGGAAAAATGTTCCACTAAGAAGCAAGAAATGTCAAAAAAATACAGTTCTGCTGAATATCCTTAGTGAAAACCAGGTGTCATAAACCAAACTAAGTTTATAAAGGGACATGTAGTTTATCCTTAAAGGGCCACACCACTGATGTTACACATAAAGGTCCATTTACTAGGAGAACTAGCCTAACAAAAAACAGCATAACAGTATAATCTCGTCTGTGGCTCTGGAGGAAGATTTCTAAAGTCTGAAAAAATAACCCTCATGATGTCATCAGGGTTACCTCAGCTTGGGCTAGGAGACTAAAAATGTCAACGTATCCTCATACAACGGCTCGTATGATATCTTACGAATAGACTCTAGACGCGACCTGGTCTTGCAGGGCTCTGACGGACTCAACCCTCGACCTGCGGGCTCTGGATGCGACCCTGGTCTTGCAGGGCTCTGACGGACTCAACCCTCGACTTGCGGGCTCGAGACGCGACCCTGGTCTTGCAGGGCTGTGACGGACTCAACCCTCGACTTGCAGGCTCTAGACGCAACCCTGGTCTTGTGGGGCTATGACGGACTCAACCCTCGACTTGTGGGCTCGAGACGCGACCCTGGTCTTGCGGGGCTCAACAGACTCAACCCTCGACTTGTGGGCTCTAGACGCGACCCTGGTCTTGCAGGGCTCTGACGGACTCAACCCTCAACTTGCGGGCTCGAGACGCGACCCTGGTCTTGCAGGGCTCTGACGGACTCAACCCTCGACTTGCGGGCTCTAGACGCGACCCCGGTCTTGCAGGGCTGTGACGGATTCAACCCTCGACCGCACTGGGCTCTGGATGGACACAACCCTGGTCTTGTGGGGCTCTGACAGACTCAACCTTGAACTTGGGGTCTCTGGACAGACACAACCCTTGAACACACGGTGCTAGTATATATAAGGGGAACATGAATGTGTATAGGGAACGTGAATGCAACCGTATGTATGTCTAAGGGCTATGTGTATCAGCTATCTCTGGTGTACGAAAATAGTGTGACATACTGGTTGGGGATGTGCAGATGTGTATAGGGGACATGAAGGTAACATGGTTCGTCTAAGTGCTACGTGTATCAGTTATGTGGTGTACGAAAATAGTGTGACATACTTTGTTGAGACTGTGCAGTTATGTAAGCGGTACACAAAAATTGTTTACTGTTGACATTTTTTGTTGTTGTTATGTTTGGTTTATCGCACTTACCCTGTTCCTGTTTAGAAATGGGGAAGTTTATTTTTGGAGGAGGGGAGGTATTTAACCTATTTTATAGTTGTTACTGAGCTTTTATTGTGAAGACAAAGAGGAAGTGT
>CAKAKR010063377.1:60087-74339 GCA_916700685.1 Adelosebastes latens
TTCCATGGCAGACAACAATAAATGAGTAGTACAAAATGGAAATTATGGAAAAATGTTCCACTAAGAAGCAAGAAATGTAAAAAAAAAATACAGTTCTGCTGAATATCCTTAGTGAAAACCAGGTGTCATAAACCAAACTAAGTTCATAAAGGGACATATCCTTAAAGGGCCACGCCACTGATGTCACACATAAAGGTCCATTTACTCTAGGAGAACTAGCCTGACAAAAAACAGCATAACAGTATAATCTCGTCTGTGGCTCTGGAGGAAGATTTCTAAAGTCTGAAAAAATAACCCTCATGATGTCATCAGGGTTACCTCAGCTTGGGCTTGGAGACTAAAAATGTCAACGTACCCTCATACAACGGTTCGTATGATGTCTTACGAATAGACTCTAGACGCGACCTTGGTCTTGCAGGGCTGTGACGGACTCAACTCTCGACTTGCGGGCTCTAGACGCGACCCTGGTCTTGCAGGGCTGTGACGGACTCAACTCTTGACTTGCGGGCTCTAGACGCGACCCTGGTCTTGCATGGCTCTGACGGACTCAACCCTCGACCGCACTGGGCTCTGGATGGACACAACCCTTGAACACACGGTGCTAGTATATATAAGGGGAACATGAATGTGTATAGGGAACGTGAATGCAACCGTATGTATATCTAAGGGCTATGTGTATCAGCTATCTCTGGTGTACGAAAATAGTGTGACATACTGGTTGGGGATGTGCAGATGTGTATAGGGGACATGAAGGTAACATGGTTTGTCTAAGTGCTACGTGTATCAGTTATGTGGTGTACGAAAATAGTGTGACATACTTTTTTGAGACTGTGCAGTTATGTAAGCGGTACACAAAAATTGTTTACTGTTTACATTTTTTTTTGTTGTTATGTTTGGTTTATCACACTTACCCTGTTCCTGTTTAGAAATGGGGAAGTTTATTTTTGGAGGAGGGGAGGTATTTAACCTATTTTATAGTTGTTACTGAGCTTTTATTGTGAAGACAAAGAGGAAGTGTAATGTGTATAATGTGAGGCTATACTGTGACTAGCACAGAGGAGTCTGGAGATGGGAATGAGTAAAGACGCCAGCATGTTCAAGACCTCCGTCTCATCATGTCCTTATTCGTCATAATAAATAAGTATAGACGCACAAAAAAGACCGCTCGGTTACAGTCGCATTTTTGGAGCTTGACCCATAAAAATCAGGACATCTCGACCTCCGCTGCTACGACTATGTATTTTCCCTCATAATTTCCCCCTTAAGAGACACCCCCTTGTGAGTCCATCTAACATTATAGGGCATCTAAATTGATATGATTTGTGTGTGACCTCTGCAGGTTTGGAGGGAGATCCAGATCTACAGTTCCTGCTGGTCGGCGGTGACCTGCTCAAGATTCGCTCGACCTCCTGGAAGAAGAACCGCTTCTTCAAACTGCAGGAGGACTGCAAGACGCTGTGGCACGAGTCCAAAAAAACATTCAGGCGGAACCAGACCTGTGAGTGTCATCTTCTACACGGGTTACACGTGTGTTTGAATAACTTCTTTTTTTATGTACACAATGCACAGAAATGGGAGAAGTTCTATAAAATCGGAGTTCCGGTTTCTGTATGTTATTTCACTCGGGGCTGGTTCATCCCAGTTCTCCTTTCAGATAGCAACAATAGCTTCTTGTAAACACGCCCCTCAAATCCCACTGGTACTCCAGAGTATGTGGTGGAATGGAAATAACTCACACAGATACTGCAGTGTGGCCAAAGACAGACTGGAAAATACTAGTGTTTGTCCTCTGATTCTGGTTCAGTGATCCACTGTCAGGGTGTGAATGTACGTCTACGTCCTCTAGTATCTCTGATCTCCCTCCCATCCCGGCGGCGGCTGCTGCTACCAGACCTGATAACCTCTGCCCCCGAGCGTGAGTCTTGAACAAACACTGAAAGACAGATACTCCCCATACAGACACAGTAGATACACACACAGAGGTGACATCGAGCGATGTCGTCGTGTGAACGATCATGTGTCAAAGCTGTTTTCAAACTAGGACAGAGACGAGCCTCGAGTTCGCAGGCATTTCCCTTGTTTACGGAAATAAGCGTGCATGTTTTATTGCTTTCCTGTGGGCTTTAGCAAACCACAATTACAGTACCAATCAGCTCTAAAGTGCTTCAGCATAAGGTGAGAGAGCGTGGGAGGACAGCACGTACTGCTTTACTGAAGCAGAAGTTGTTTCAATGCTACGGACACATTTCGACGTAGTGCCTGTAAATCATCCACACTCTGTAACTGAGTGAGAGTCACTCTTCTCATCGGTCCCGATAGGCTGTAAAGCTCCTGTTCTCTTTTTCCCACACTCTGTGACTCTGTGTCATTCGCCTTGATAGCATTCACACACACACACACACACAGGTGCACATGCAGGTCGTACACACAGTCAGGGTCACACGAGGTGGATTGTCAGAGGTTTTACATTGATTCCACTATAAATATGACACACAACATATCTCACATATGAGACACTTCCCTCATATTACTGTCAGTCTGCTATTTGTCACATAGATAAAAGTCAGGAATAATATTTGCAGACTTGTCAGACCAGACTTTGTCTCAACGATATTCATGAGCTCGTATTCAAACCAGTCTAACATATTTGGTAAGTAGGTGGTTATTATTTTGCATGACATTATCAGCTGTTAGTTTCTAACCTCAACCCCAAGCTGAATGTAAACCTTAAGGTCAGGCTTATACGATGGCGTATTAGGGCCATTGTAAATCATTACGGAGCCGGGGGATTGGGGTAATATTCCGAGTAAAAACTCAGAATTTCCGAGATTAAAGTCTTAAATTTACGAGTTAAATCAATCACAAATTTACAAGAACAAAAGTGAATGTTTTGTGATTATAAAGTCGTAAATTTATAAGAAAAATACTGACAAATTTACGAGAAAAAAAGAATATTCTGTAAGATTATAAAGTCGTACATTTATGAGATAAAAATTACAAATTTTCAAGAAAAAACCTTGAATATTCTTTGATATTATAAAATCGTAAATTTACGGGAAAAAAACTCACAAATTTACGAGAAAAAAACTGAATATTCTTTGAGATTATAAAGTCATAAATTTACAAGAAAAAAAAACTCAGAAAAAGTGTGTTTTCTTTGTCAAGGAACTACATCGCATCACTCTGCTAGGTTGCAGTGTATTATGCCTGCAGTGGATGACCTAATCAAATTATAATTTGCAGTCAGATTTAGATATAAGGAAATACTCGTGATATTAGCCCAGAATTACCATGTTGTTATAAGCATCCAGACTTTGAAGAGACATTACTGCGAATTGGGCCTATTCAGAAGAAAACAACATACCGATATGCTTTTTTTTTCTCGTAAATTTACGACCTTAATCTTGTTTTTTTCAAACACCCTCTTCACTGCTGAATGCTATCTTCACTTTGAAGAAAAGAGTTTTATAAACAGCAGCATGAATTTTGCACTTGCACAATAATCTCATTGTATGAAATTTCATCTGGTATTCAAGCAATGCTGGCGTGACACGGATGACATAACTTGGACATTGTGGAGAGACGGGATTCTCTGAAAAGGATCCAAATTCACGACCCTAAACTCCTCTACAGTGGTCTGTTTTTCTGGGGATAATGTCCATGCGCTTATTAAACAAGCACTCCCGTTCTGGTGAGCGCCTCCAAGGTATTTTGTTCATCCAGCAGTCAGCTGAACTTACACCACCAAGCCTTGGGTGTGTTTCTCCACGCCGCCCCCTCACTGTTGTGTTTTTCTCTCCAAGTAGTCTGACCTTTAGATCCATCCTGCCCCGAGATAGTCTCTGATTCTCAATGGAACAATGGTCGCTCTTCATTAGACTCTCGGCGGGATGTAAAGGGTGGAAACACTGTGATTGTAGCCCAGCTTCAACATATGGCCTCTTGGCTAAGCCTCTGGTCTGTGGTGTTTTGTTACAAGGGCATTTGTTGCCATTTAGCGTGATTACATCATGCGTGGCCGTGCATGCTCTTCCGTACATTAAGCTGCTCAACAACAGACCCCAAACGTATGGGTGGAAACAGGCTGTGTGTGCAGAGACCTTCAGCATATGTGGTCTTTGTGTGGGTGTTTGATACAACATATTTTTAGTCATAGTGTTTTATGTGTTGCCTATGTGTGCCAGGGTGAGGCGAGCAGATCAAGGAAGGCCAGATTGCATCAAACAGTTGTTAAGTGCAGTTATCAAATCTCCGTGGAATGTGTTTTGGTTGCCAAAGAATCCGAATGTTCAGCAGACAACAACAAAATGTCCGAGAAACCGTCTCTAAAAGCGTCTCAGAGGGCTCTTAATCTAAAACTGTTGCAGTTTTTGGTAAACAAGATTCAGGCTCAACCTGCTGCTGTTATGTAACATGTTTGGTAGCTGTGTGTCGGATATTTTAGTAAGAAAGAATTCTGTTCTGTACAACTTCACAAGTTATCCATCATTTCTGCATGAGATAAGAGAGCATTTTTGCATTGATCTTCTAAGTTGTTCCAGACTTTATTAAGTCTTTCTACTATTAAAGCTGCACTAATCAGTGTTTCTATAGTGGATCAAATGACTACATGTCATGTGAAAGGGGTCGCTATTTGTGACCATAGACTGTACATGAGAAGTGGACGTAGTCACCGTGACCTCACCCGTTGGTTTGTGGACTGCTGTTTTGAAGCCTTGAGTTCGTCATTTTGGCCGTCGCCATCTTGTTTTTTTGTAACCAGTAGTGACAATAATAATAATACTCTCAATAAGACATTTATAGGCAACCACAAATGTGACAATTAACTTTCATAAACTGAAAACAAACTGTGAAAGGGTTAAAATTGTATAACGAAAACGTGGATAATTACCAGACCGGACAACGCCGTGGTAGCGACCTGTCAATCACGCCCTAAAGCATACCCTGCTTTCTACTGAGTGTTTTAGCATTTTTCAGCTCATTGTTTCATCAAACAGCATACAAAGTCTGCAGCTAGCTAACAGAAAGAAGTAGCGGTGCATTTAGAAGCTAAAGACCCAGATATTTGAGACTAAAACAGAGCTAGAAGGAGAGGGAATATTGGTCTTAGGGGGCTAAAAACACATCAACCCAAATGAATGCTAATGTTGCTGCATGTCAGCCGGATGTGTAAACATGCAACTGTTGTGCCTTGTGAATGAAGGCCACAGAAGCGAGCTGCCACACAGAAACAAAAGCCTTCCTGTAGATAAGATGTTAAAGCACACAGTATTGTTGTGCCCATCAGGACAAAAAGTCTGCTGCCATAAGATAATGACTAGTCCAAAGAAGGATTATGAAGTTGTACGTCAAAGGGCCAAGTGTGACTGCCAGCTAGTGCATGTCCAATTATCACACTCAAAACTAGGATGACTGTATATGGTTCTACTCCACTTTTTAACCTGCAAAAACTATTTTCAATGTATAATGTGTTTTTTTTGCATTAAGCTACAAGTGTGCAACTGTTTTTCTCTTCTGATTAACGGCTAAATTACAGGAAAATTATATAATCGTCTGGACGTTTTGATCTGTTCTACGCTTCGCGTCGGGGTGCCACATCGCCCTGTCGGGGTTTATTTCACAACAATGACCGGCTAGCTGTACATTATCCCGCTTATTACACGGCTACTTACTTAAGAAATAATAATAATTTGACACAAAAATGGTCCTCAGAAGTCCGACATCTGAACTGCTCCTAATAGTGTAAATATAATAATTTAATATTATATATATTTTTAGAATGTAATCTAGTGTAATTTTGAAATATTACATTTTGTGGAAAGAAAAAGGAGAACTTGATTTGATTTTTTTTGTAATGCAGACTGGGAGTTTCCACCATAACTTATTATTACTTTCATTATTACAGATAGAGATTTGACTCCAAATCCTGAGGGGCTATTTCATGTCAAATTCAATTTACAGCATGTCGAAGTTTTGTTATGACTTACATAACAATTTCAAACGATCCCCTTCCTCTCTCCAAACAGTCTCCATCGATGACATTGACTCAGTGCGTAAGGGCCGTCAGTCTGAGGGGCTCAACAAACACACCGAGCCCAGTGTTGAAGAGCTGTGCTTCTCCATCATCTTCAAGGGCCGCAAGAAAAATCTCGACCTGATGGCGGCCAACGGGCAGGAGACGAAACAGTGGGTCAACGGCCTGGACAAGCTCATCTACAACATGCGCAACCTCAGCCGCCAGCAGAAGAGTGAGCAGTATCCTTGACAAAGTCTTTTAGCGGGGAATGTGTTTGCATGCACGTTTCTCTTGAGAGGAGACAAGTGCTTTCTGTAGATTTGTTCTTAATTAGTTCAAATATAATCCTTACATCTAAATACCAGTTGGATCATCAACTGCATGCGGAAAGCAGACAAGAACGAGGACAATAAGATGACCCTGAAGGAGCTGAAGCACTTCCTGAGACAGATCAACGTCGAAGTGGACGACACTTATGCAGCGGAAATCTTCAATGTGAGTCTCAATGAGCCATTGCGTGCTGCAGATCAATATATCATCCATAAAAACAAACTGAAAAGCTAGTATATCTGGTTGATTGGTTGTCTTATCATGTTGCATAGAAATGTGACAAGTCCAATTCAGGCTCCCTGGAGGGCCCAGAGATCAAGCACTTCTACGACCTGCTGACGCACCGCGAGGAGGTAGATGTGATTTATGGGAAGTACGCTGAAACGGAGGGTCAGATGAGCGCCAGAGACCTGCTGAACTTCCTGTTGAATGAGCAGAGGGAGCAGGCGACCATAGAGGACGCTCTCAAGATGATTGAAAAATACGAGGTGGATGGGACAGGTAGGGGTTAAGTCTTTTAGGAGGACACCATGGTCACATTCCAGATATCACGTCATATTCATCATGTCTGTCTGTCCTCCAGCGAAGCAGGAGAAGCACTTGACCAAAGACGGCTTCCTGATGTACCTGCACCAGGAGGAGGGCTCCATCCTCAACCCGGCCCACAAACAGGTGTATCAGGACATGCACCAGCCCCTCAACCATTACTACATCTCCTCCTCACACAACACATACCTGATGGAAGATCAACTCAAAGGACCCAGCAGCACAGAAGCCTACATCAAGTAACTACTTTTACCAACATACTGTACGTAACGTTAAGTGAAGGGAAACTGGAGCATGGATTTTGTTGGACATACAGATCGTCCTTTACGACCAGATAGTCCCAGGAACTAAAAGTACTTTTTGTACATTCTTGTTTGCCTTTTAATTGTATCTAAACAACTGGAGATTTAAGCAAATTAGACTAATGTCTAATTATTGTAGATGCAACTTTTGCAAGTAGGGAGACAAACACAAAGTCCTTGTGTTGACCGTTGTAGTTTATTGGTGTGTGACCGTGTTGGCGTTTTCGGTGTTTTTAAAAGTATGTTTTCTTTAGTGTATAATCACCTGAAAATATAAATCGTTGTGTTGTCGTTACCTTAGAATTAGCCGTTTATATCTACATACGGAGCGGGTCCTCTTCACGGAGCCGGCCGCCATGTTTTTTCAGTAGCCCAGAACGGACAAACCAAACACTGGCTCTAGAGAGGGCCACCGTAGTTTTCCTAGACACTTGGCACACGGGAGAAGCTTCAGTTGGTTGCAATCTGCAACCTCACCGCTAGATGCTGCCGGATCCTACACACTGCACCTTTAAAAAAAAAAAAGTCAAGCCCAAGTCCTTATAATTATAAAAGCTACAACCAGTGTGATGAATGATCATAATGAGACCAAAATGATGCAGACAAGTTGTAGCGGTCTTCAGGCTTGTGTTCATCCACCCCAATAGTTCCAGGGCCTTCAAAAAGTACCACCTCAGGAGCAGGAACTTCTTAGGGGGCAGGAACTATGACCCAGGAACCAAAACTGACACTAGTTGCCGAAATGCACATAATCTTTCTGGAAACATTTCTGCAATATATAAAAAGGGCAGGAGTGAAGTGATCCAAGGTTTTCATGGAGGTTTTCTTTCCCTTCAGAGCACTGATGAAGAGCTGTCGCTGTGTGGAGCTGGACTGTTGGGACGGGGCTAACGGCGAGCCCGTCATTTACCACGGCTACACGCTCACATCCAAAGTGCTCTTCAGAGACGTCATCAAAGCCATCAACGATTACGCCTTCAAAGTATGTGACGTATCGATGATTGCATTTCATTTCCATTCTTGTTCTTCTCACTTTACCTTCCCTGAATGATTGTTTCCTTTGTTTCTCCAGACGTCTGACTACCCAGTGATCCTGTCCCTGGAGAACCACTGCACCGTGGAACAGCAGAAGCTCATGGCTCATTATTTGATCTCCATCCTGGGTGATGCTTTGGTCAAAAAGCCTCTCGGCAACACCATGCCCACCAACTTCCCCTCACCTGAGGTGCGTCAATCTCAGCTCACTGATTCCTATTATGTAACATTCACTGTCTCTTTAAAGCCTCAGAGCTCCTAAATAAACACCGCACCTAAAAACCCCACCTCTTTAAGTTAATGAACCAATTCACTTTCCTGTTTACTTTAACATGACCATTAGATTTGTCTTGGAAAGGAAGCTGATGAGATTAAAGTAAAACCCATCCTCATTATGTGAGCACCAAATTAAACCTCTAGCACATAATCAAAACAGCATCCATCTCGAGCCTCTGCTCCTCCTCTATGTGTTGATAATGTGGGTACACAAGATCTTGAGTTTTGCATTTTATTATCTCGCCTGAGTGAGCTCTTAGTGATAAGTTGTTTATTAACTAATAAGTTGTCAAGATCTGACTGTGTGAGAGAACTCCTTGTTTGATAAGAGGTGTTGTTATCTCTGACAGGAGATCATGTGCTTGTGTGTGTGTGTGTGTGTGTGTGTGTGTGTGTGTGTGTGTGTGTGTGTGTCTGTCTGTCCGCAGCTAATCTCGTATGCTACTGGCCCAATCAGCCTAATATTTTTTGTGCTCATTTATAACTTTATGCTCAAGGTCCTCTCGTGGTTGCGGTGGGTTTATTGACTGTTTTATACCACTTCTTAAGTGATCAACAACTGCTTCAGTATCAAAAATGTACGGCAATAGGCCAAATACGAGCCTTAAACCTCTTCCCAACATACAGCGACCGAGCGAACTCTGAGAATGGAGCGCGAAAATTTTTCCAGATGTACTACGAGCGATGTCACTCTCTATTATGCAGAGAGAGTAATATTGATTTATGTCAGTTACTGTCAGCGTTGATTTTGACCAGTGATAAAAAGGTTGGAGGTGTGCAAAACTTTGCAAGAATAGAGCCAGGGCGAGCTTTTTATTAAACAAGCGACACGTCGCTCAGCCTGTTCGGTGACACACGGAGCAGGTAAGGCCATCTTCATTGGGAATAACTGAAACAATCTGATGTTCGCTCGTTCGCATCGCGTACAGTTAGGAAGAGGTGTTACCCGTCCGTCTGTTGCAGGCCACATTTTGGCCTTTGTCGTGGCTCAAAAACTGACATCCATAGAAAAGTTTGGTCTCATTTTGAACCAGAGCATCTGCAGGTTTATTCCATATCCAATATGTTATGATCCACTAAAGTCAGGCATGATACGAGATGAATAAATCCCCCGTTTTAGTTATCTTCGCCGCTATCTTGACTGTAAGGGAGTCGAGAGAGACAATTGAGTAAGATTGAACTCTTCTTTGTTTGGGAGTGGAGAGGTAGATCTAGTGGTGAGGTTGCAGATTGCAACCAACTTAAAATTTCCCAAGCCCTGTTCAAATGTAGCACCCATGGGATGAATGCCTGTGGCATCGTCAGCCTCGAAGGAAATTATAATTAGGCATTACACAACATTTTCCTCTCTGTCATTGGCTACTGAGAGGGCGTGATCAGCAGTCACCAATAACATACCTCTTTTCCATTGAAAGATAAGAATACGCTTCCCTTCATTCAGCAATCACGTGGCACATTACGTTTATAAAAAAATTGCGACACATAAAAACACACTTTGTCTATTTCTGTTCAGGAGCTGAAGGGCAAGTTCCTTGTCAAGGGGAAGCGATTGAACAAACTGGACACTGCCTTCAGCAATGATAATACCATCGAGGAAGACACCGTGTCCGAGGAGGACGAGGCTGCAGATAGTAAGGAGAACGGCCAAAAAACCAAATCAAAGGTGTGTCAAGTGTCCTTTCTAATACATTTTAAAAATACATGCGTTTTGTTCAACAAAACTGAGCTGCTATCCCGTCTCCTGTTTAGAAATCAAAAATCAAACTTGCCAAAGCGCTCTCAGACATCGTCCTCTACTGCAAGAGTGTCCATTTTAATGGCTTTGAACACGCCAAGGAAAACCAGGCCTTCTACGAGATGTCGTCCTTCAAGGAGAGTAAAGCGTTCAACCTAGCTGACACTTCAGGTAAACACCACATCTTACTAACTTTACTGACAGTTGATTATGATTTATCATGAGCAGAGTATGAAAACTGTGTTTCAATGTGTTCTCGTAGCGACCGCCTATACCCATCACAACATGGACAAACTCAGTAGGATCTACCCCGCGGGCTCCAGGACCGACTCCTCCAACTATAACCCAGTGCCCATGTGGAACGTTGGCTGCCAGATAGGTACACTCCCATTACTACATAATGAAATCCAGCCATTATTGTTATATTAGGAGAAATGGTTTCACACCCTTCTGTCTGATTTGTATTTTAGTGGCGCTGAACTTCCAGACTCCCGCCAAGGAGATGCACCTAAACCAGGGTCGGTTTCTGCCAAACGGTTTTAGCGGCTACGTCCTGAAACCCGAATTTCAGAGAGTCCTGTCCTCCCAGTTTGATCCCAGCACGCTTTCCAATGGGCCTTGGCTACAGAGGAAGACCTTTAGTGTGATGGTGAGAGATATCCGCAAGGTTATAATAGTTTTTAATTTTCAATTGATTTTTATTTTAGTTTTCACTTTGATTTCATTTTGGTTTAGTTTCAGTTCATTTTCAAAGTGCGTTTGCTCGGTTTATTTCAATTTCAGTTTTCCGAAAGGTTTAGTTTTTATATATTTAGTTTTTGTTTTACAGAAAGGTTTAGTTTTAGTTTGTGTAGGAATAGCCATAATGTTAAATGTTTTATATTTGTGCTGCTTTAGTGTCCGATATGAAGCAATTGCAGCATAGCGACATCTCCTGGAAGGTCAAGTCCGTTCAATTTCAGTGGTTCAATGTCACGAGAGTTGATGAAAATCCATTCTTTTTTTTCCGGTAGTGATATATCGTTTAAAATGGTTTTTATTATTTAGTTTCAATTTACGACAATATTTTTCACTTCTTATTTTCATATTAGTTTACTATAATAACCCTGGTTATTTGCAGTTAAACCTGAAAGATAGTAAGAGTTAAAGATGTGCTGTGGAGTGGAGTCAAGGTTTTGAATTTGTATTTTAAATATCTGCTATTTACTAATGACTTTTCATGCTGTAGACATTATTTTTATTTTTTTTACATAGTTACATATTTGTGTTTCATATCCCAATACAAAAGGTGATCTCAGCTCAGCAGTTACCTAAACTCAACAAGGACAAACAGAAGTCCATCGTCGACCCTCTGGTGAGAGTGGAGATCTACGGCGTCCCAGCAGACAACGCCAGCAAGGAGACACACTACATCGATAACAATGGTGAGCACATAAACACACACACACACACATATGGACACAAATTGTTCCATTCATTCATTTTCAGTTCTCCACCGAGCAAAGTAACAATAATCCCTCCCTGCAGGGTTCAACCCAATGTGGAACGAGACCTTCGAGTTTGACATCCAAGTCCCAGAGCTGGCCATGCTGCGGTTTGTGGCGGAGGACTATGACTCAACATCCCAGAATGATCTCATCGGGCAGTACTGTCTACCGCTCACCAGCGTACAGAACGGTAAGAGAGTCCAACTCAAACAACGTGAAGCACTGAACTGGAGAAAGCAGAAAGAAAGGAGCGCAGATGTTAGAGAGATATTTAACAGAGAGGGTGATCGAGGAGTTTACAGGCTCAACAGCAAGTTAACACCAAAACTGCAAAGACTAACAAAACAAGAGTTGCTGACAGCTTTATGTGAATCATATGACTTATGTGTTCCACATATGACGAGATTTCGACTTGTCTGACAAAGCTAAAAACTCACTTCCTGTTTTCCAGGATATCGCCACGTCCCGCTGCTCACCAAGCGAGGTGACATCATCTGCTCGGCCGGACTGTTTGTGCATCTCATGCTCATGGACGCCCAGTAGGCTCGCTGGTTTGGAAAAACCTTCATGGAAATTCTAAAAGAATTTGTCCAGTTTTAAAGCTAAATATAATTTAACTCTGATCAAATAATTCATGGAAAAAAAAACGTTTGTCTTCTTGCCAATGTGCTGACTCATCGATGTCTGCGTAACACTTTTCCTGTCATTGTATAATTGTAGCTTTTTTTAAAAGAAGTATGGTTGAGAGTAACAAAGAAAGAGTGAATGAAAACTGTGAATGAAAGAGCAAAGTATTTAAAGAAACTGTATTTGCCGTATTGGGGCGAAGTACAATAATTGGAGGAGTAAAGTGTGAATTCCCGCTTAAGATATTTCTGAATAGTATTTTAACTTTTTTTTATAGATTTCTTGAGGCTTTATATTTCCCTTCAGCATCATACAAATCATGTAAACACAACAAGCACTCAACTGTTTAAAAAACTCTTCTCAATTTTAGTTCCATAATGATGTTGGTCTCTGTTTGTGCCCATTGAGAGAGCCACATGTGTCTGTGTTGAGGTGATGAATGCTCCACAATGTTTGTCAGTGTTTTAATTTTTTAACAAACTTCCTTTTGACAATAATATGATGAGCATGATCAAGAAATGAACTGTATCATACACGAATCTGCTCTTAACACATTGAACCTTAATTCACCTTATCAAGTATTTCATGTCAAACAAATCTTTTAATTTATCTGTATTTGCACTAGCTCTCAAATAAAACCAGCAGAGTCTCTGATTGAAGTGTTTTGTGTGTTTTATTCATAATATAAGTGATTCAGCCGATGACGATGACATCCTGAGAAAACTCGATCATGGTACGATCAGCAAAACATTGAAAAATATAGATAAATATAAAGCATAACAATTGAAAATAATCTTAATTTAAAGTGTTAAGTCATGTCCTTGATTTAGTTTTTTGTATACACAATCATGTAAATAAGCTAATTCTAGTCAGCATTTTTAAATCACTTAAACTTGGTTGATGGTTGAAAATATTGATAGAAAGTATTAGAAAAAAACAATATTCAGGTGAAATGATCGAGGCCTCTACCCATCGTGTCTGTCAGCCGACAGCTAAAATGCTGCTCTAGCTTGTTTTACAAACAGGTTTCTCTGCGTTACAGTGAGACAGGTTCGACGATGTTTCCATGTGAATCCAACAGTGAATTGTTTTCTTTCAGAAAAGTCCTGCTTTTTTCTTCATGTCACTCTGCCTCCACTTCGGCAGGCGCTTGAAGTCTGAGCGAGTCGTTCCGAGCAGGTTCTCAAAATCCACATCAGACAGGTAGTCCTGAGATCAGAGGATAGACAACAGTTAGGCTGATCTCTACTGGACACACTGTGTTATTACATCAGGATAATTATAACTGAATCACATCATCTTCACAGCCAGGGAAGGATTGTGAGACAACGGGGCCTTTGGCACAGACTTATAAAAGGTTCCTCCTTACAAACTGTAGGGATGGGATGGGGACAGACTGAAGGAGACCGTTCCAAATCACATACTTTTTCTTTTTACTTTTAGTATGTACCGCAGCTGCCCTTGCAACGTACGTACCGTTGCATGCAGTATGCATACAATTGGGACATACTGCTTCGTCGTAACATTGCTCCTTGAACTTTGACCCCCTTGTTCATATATCTGCTGTGCAAAGGATTGTGGGTCAGAATAGCCAGAAAAACATGCTGGCTTGCATACTGCAAAATGCGACCGGATGTAGTAGGACATCCTGGTATTTTTGGCATACTGCATTTAACATACTATGTATTGGGACATACTAAATCTTTTTCTGGCATACTAAATAGTATGGTAGTATGGGTATTGGAATGCACAGAGTGTCTCTTTGTGGTGGATTTGTGTCTCTTTGAAGTTGTTTGCGCCTCTGTCTCTAGTTATTTTGTGTCTCTTTGTAGTTATGCTGTGTCTTTTTGTACTTATTCTGTGTCTGTCTGTAGTTGTGTCTCTTTGTGGTTGTTTTT
>CAKAKR010063378.1:9512-67156 GCA_916700685.1 Adelosebastes latens
TTGTGATGAAGGTAACACAGTTTATAGTCTAAGTATATAGTATATAAGTCTAATGCAGTGAGGGCCAAAGAGCAAATGTACTACGGAGTATTAGGGTCACATTGAGGGAAAAAAAATCGGAGATTTCCAGAATAAAGTCATAATATTACGAGAAAAAAGTCATAACTTAACGAGAAAAAAGGTCGTAATATTACGAGAATAAAGTCATAACTTTACGAGAAAAAGTCATATTACAAGAAAAAAGTCATAACTTTACGAGAAAAGAAGTCGTAATATTATGAGAATAAAGTCTTAACTTTACGAGAAAAGAAGTCGTAATATTATGAGAATAAAGTTATAACTCAACGAGAAAAAAAGTCGTAATATTACGAGAATAGTGTCATATTACGAGAAAAAAGTCGTAATATTACGAGAATAGTCATATTTTTACGAGAAAAAAAGTCATAACTTTACGAGAAAAAAAGTCATAACTTTACGAGAAAAAAAGTCGTAATATTACGAGAATAAAGTCATAACTTTACGAGAAAAGCAAATAACATGTAAAATTACTACTTTATAATAATATGACTTTATTCTCGTAATCTCAGATTTATTTTTTTTGCTCAATGTGGCCCTAATACTCCGTCGTACCGTACCGTTTATTTATAAAATAAAGGTAAGACGAGTCAATGTTGTTTTGTATGGTAGTGGAATAACAGAGCCATCCAGGCCGTCAGGGGGCGCTGGTGAAAATGAACGCTGTACGTCATGACCTTGAACCGGAAGTATTAACGATGCCGCCAAAGAGTTTGTAAAGGGACTTTAATGCAGCTTTCAGTAACATCACCGAGGAGTTTATTTCTTCATTTCAAAGTGTGTTACTGCACCAGCGGTCCCGTTCTCCGGTGCTCCATCATGTCTGGGTCTCAGCTGCTCAGACTGCTGCTCAACGAGCGACTAGCAGCGGCTGCAGAGGAGATCTGGGGACTCGTTGAGAAGTCGATATCAGAGTATCAGGATGAAGCTGTCCGCTCCAAGAGAGAAGTCCTCCAGCTGAGACAGCAGATCGAGCAGCTGACCGTGTTAACACCTGAAGTGATGTTATTCAGAGCAGGTTTGTGTCTCCATTAATGTCACGTTAGTTAGCCCGGTTGCTATGTAACGTAACTCAACATTTTCATCTTTGATTTTAGCCAAGTCGCTGAAGGAAGTCGTGCAATTCAGGTCCGGTGTTACGTTGAAATCTGTCCCCCCGTCGCATAGTGTTTACTTCCGGTTAATTTTTTAATTTTTTATTTTTTATTGAGAAATTTACATTACACTATGGCATCGTACAAAACAGTCCACAACTACAAGGGAACAGACAAGCCTGGAAATTGGCATACAGTGCATAAGAGTGTGGATGAAGAGAGAAAAACAAACAAACAAAAGTAAGGGAATGTGTGAATAGTGCTAATAGTGCTCTGTAAGGTTAAGGTCCTCAACCAACATTTTTTTTTTTATTGAACAAATTCAAATTTACAAACAACATGGCCCATAGATCATTGCATTCGAGTAAAAGGACAAGGTGCATACAGAACAAGAACAAATAAAATATGTAAAATTATACATGTAAATAATAATAAATTAAATTAAGGGCTATAAGGGCTGTACCTGTAATTCATATTCTTCTATTATGCTAAGAAGTTTCAATGCATTTTTGTTTTTCATGACTTTAAGGGCTTTTATGTAAGAAAGAAACTCAGAATGAAACACATTAAACCTAGGTTTCACTTTCATATACTTGGATTTGTGCAAATTAAATTGTCCAAGAATGAGAATGTTATTCACCAGAAAGTCATCTTTGTTATTGTCCATGACAAGACCATAAACAATGTCCTTTTGAGAGAAGTTTCCCAGATGAGACACTTTTGGGAAAAGCCAGTCATGTATATCAGAAGCCATAAAGCTCCAGAATACATAGAATGAAAAAATAAATGATCAGTAGTTTCAGTATCATCACAAGGTCCTCAACTAACATTGAAAGCTTCATAGCATTCTTTTTCTTCATATGTTTCAGAGATGAAAGTAAAGACACAGCTCCTTATGAAAAACAGACATTTGGTCTTGATTTCAGGAATCTATTTTTATGTATAAAAAACTTTCCAAGAATGATTATGGATTATTGATTGCCAGGTCATGTAACGGGATCTTTCACAATTGTACCAAATATAAAATTTTCCTTTGTTAGATTAGAAAAATTTACAAATTTAGTGGACAACCAATAATGCAAATCATCCCAGAAAGCATTCGCAAAAATAAATGTTCTGTAGTTTCAATGTGTTCATCACAGAACGAGCAGTTATTGTGATGAAAACCAAAACGATTTCGTAAGAATTCAGCAGAGGGGTATATTATATATATTTCACTGAGAACCTTAAAGTGAACCTCCTTCGCTTTTGGTGCAAATAGGAAATTTGAAGAATTTCGATCTTAGACTCTCAGCATCTTTTTTTAGAGAACATTTTTAGAATTGAATTTCTGTTTGAAGAGAAGGGATATAATTCTTTAGTAAAGGTTTGCCGAACGACGTTAGGACGTTAGGTAGTTATGTAGTTTTAAGTTAATGAGGTTGTGACCATTCACCAAAAGCAAAACTTCCGGTTAAAATGATGGTGCCATTTATTAGTTGATTTATATTTTTTATTAATTATCAAAATCTGCAAAGTAACTTAACTTGTCAAATAAATGTAGTGGAGTAAAAAGTACAATATTAGCCTCCATAATGTGGAGGAATAAAGTGGCATAAAATGGAAACACTCAAGTAAGTACTTGAAAATTTTGCTTAAGTAGTTGAGTAAATGTATTTAGTAACATTCCACCACTGATCAGCCCATATAGTACTTCAAAACTTTATGTGACAAATTCAAAATTGTTTAGCAGATTATAACATGTGTCCTCTCTGTCTTTTAGACTCCCAGCCGGTCTCTGAGGAACTGCCTCCTTCATTGCAGCACTATGACATTAAGGTGGAAGAGATTCCCGTTCTGGAGATCCAAGAGCACCCGCAGGTCAAAGAGGAGCCGGTGGATCAGTTAATCGTTACAGTTATGGAGGCTGAAACGTCCAACGACGCTGACGCAAAGACAGAAATCAACCATCTGAAACAGCAGATCGATCAGCTGGCCGTTTTAAAAGCTGCAGTAACACCATTCAGAGCAGGTTTGTGTCATGTATGATGAATGAATGTAATTGGCTGCTATGTAGCCGTATAGCGTTACTAGGCCACAGATTGCTCCGGGTTCAGGTCTTGTCTGCTGATGATATTAGCAAACACAGGAGCTACAATAGTTAACTAACATTAGTAGTAGCATCCTGCGACTCCACAGATATTTTTTGATTGATGGAAGAAGCATTCCGATCTTTTACTAAAGTAAAAGTAGCAATACTACAGTGTTAAAATACTCTGCTACAAGTAAAAGTCCTGCATTCAAAATCTTAAGTAAAAGTACAAAAGTATCAGCATCAAAATGTATTTAATGTACCAAAAGTAAAGTTTCTCTTAGTAAACTGATGACGTATTTTGTGGGCGGAGCGCTAAGTGGAGGCAGAAGAATTCCCTGAACGTGTTAGCTAAAACTGGCTTTTGTGAAAAGTACTACACAAATAAAGAGTAACATTATATTATATATACAGTATACTGTATATATAATATAATGTTACTCTTTATTTGTGTAGTACTTTTCATACAAACATCTGTAGTGCTTCGCACAGTAATTTGTATAAAGGCTGTAATGTCTGTCTTAAAAGAAAATCCGACATCCGTTCATTCTTGTCACATGATGCCACTTTGTGAGTTGAATTAGTAATACTAAATATTGCCTAGAAGTTGTCATGAACAGCGTTTTGCTCATCTGACAGAGATCATAAGATCACAGCCGATGCAGCTGTGCCACATGTCATATTTAATTGACGTCGCTTTAAAATAACGGCTCTGAGGCAAGGAAGTCTGATTTTGTTAAATGCGTGTTGCCTCGACTCCTCGACTCCTCTCTCCTCGCGTCTCTTCCTCGCCTCTCCCGCTCCCATCTCCCGTGGGATGGCGAACTGCACCTGCATGTCTGGGTAAGCTAACCTACATCTCATATCATTATATTTGAAAGTGTTTGTCAACCATAAAGTTAACTACATAACTGTTATTATCTATATCTATTTTATGGTGTATGTACTGAAATAGCAACAAGTTTAACAGCCATTACAATTAGCCACAATTGTTATGTTATTGCTATGTTGTTATGTTAACTATATTATGAGATTAGCAACATGATATGAGTCAGTTTCATTTTCCATCTGACATTGAAGCCTAGGGTCTTGTTGCAGCCATGCAGCAGCAATACTGTATAAGGAGGAGCTACAGTATATGTTGGGATGGGGAGGACAGAGCAGCATCAGGAGAAAGCCCACTTTATGATAATCACATGCAGTTTGGAGAAAGTCATAGTCAAGTCAGCACACTGACACACTGACAGCTGTTGTTGCCTTTTGGGCTGCAGTTTGCCATGTTATGATTTGAGCATATTTTTTATGCTAAATGCAGTACCTGTGAGGGTTTCTGGACAATATTTGTCATTGTTTTGTGTTGGTAATTGATTTCCAATAATAAATACAGTATATACAAACATTTGCATAAAGCAACATATTTGCCCACTCCCATGTTGATAAGAGTATTAAATACTTGACAAATCTCCCTTTAAGGTAAAATATTTTAATCGATTGACAGCCCTAATGCTAATGCTTTTGTACCTTTACTGAAGTAAGATTTTGAATGCAGGACTTTTACTTGTAACAGAGTATCTCTATACTGTGATATTAGTACTTTTACTTCAGTAAAAGATCTGAGTACTTCTTCCACCACTGCTTCCAGGCAGGTTTGGTCGGTTTTGCTGCCAGGCTTAGGTTCACTCTCAAGTCAAAGTTCATTTAAAGTGCATTATCTCTTGTGCGTTAACACACTTTACATACAGCAAAAATATACAATAGCAAAAAAGACAAGTCAAAAAAATCCGATATGAAACAATCAATACAATCATCAAAGAGAGTTTGTGTTAAATATTGTTGTCTTATCTCCTTCCTCTAGAGCTCACAGATGGAGACATCCAAGAGCTGCATTTGATTGCCCCGGACGCTGCCGTTCTTACCAGCATGGAAAGCAGCGACACTGACACAGCCTCGGACTCTGAGCCAGACGATCCTCCAGAGTTGCCAGAGCCGCTCACTGCCATGTACGACCCCACACTCAGACAGCACACACCAGTAGACATTAGAGAGAAATGTGAGGAGGCCTTTCTCAAACTGAAAAGGAACATCCACCCCGACCAGTGTGAGAGACTTGAAGCCGCCACAAAACAGCGGGCAAAGTCCCGAGACTGGCACACTCACAGGGCCGGCAGGATCACCAGCACGACGTTTTATAATGCATGTAAAGGTGACCATCTGAACAAAACCACCCTGATGAAAATCATGCACTACCGTGACAACGACATACAGGATCCAGCAGTTGTATGGGGAAGAGAGAAGAAGGAAATGGCTCGGCAGTGCTACGCCGAAGAGATCGAAAACAAACATGAAAACGTAACGGTTAGCCTCTGTGGTTTTGTGGTACGACCCGATGAGCCACACCTTGGCGCATCACCAGATGGGAAAGTGGTATGTGCCTGCTGTGGGGAAGGGGTTCTGGAAATCAAGTGTCCATATAAATACAGGAAAGGCCTCCAGGGTGTCGCTGTCGGTGAGGATTTCTGCCTCGACCAAACATTTCAACTGAAGAAGACACACCAGTACTACCACCAGGTCCAACTCCACATGTTCATCTGCAATGTCCAATACTGTGATTTTGTGGTGTGGACAACTCAGGAACTTGTTGTAAATCGCATCCGAAGAGATGAAGAGCTCTTGCAGAAGGCTTTACCTAAAGCAAAGCTATGTTATGTAGCTTGTATTCTGCCAGAGCTTCTAACCCGCAGTCAAGACCCAGCCCTTCAGCCACCAGTACTACCACCAGAGTTTGGAAAAGTGATTGAGTGTGCGAAGTGCAAACACTTCTTTCATTATAGTTGTGCACAAGTTAAGAAGAGGCCACAGAATTGGCACTGCAGTCAGTGTAGATCCTAGATCTAATACGTAAATAACATTTCATAATATTTCTGTATGCAAATACTGAGTATATTTCTTGTCACACTTGTTTCACTTCCCGAATCTAAACCGGCAAGAGATAAACTTGTATTCATGCTACTGCAGCCTGCTTACCACAGTTTGTCCAGCTGCGAGCCTGAAAACAAAAGACTTGTGTGCTCTGACAGAGCGATAGTGTCTTTCTGCTGAATTATTGTCTGTGGACCAAGAAACTGAACTCTTGTTTTCTCTGTAGCGTTACTTCCTGTATTTTTCTATACTAAACAGTTTTTATTGTATTAATGCATTTTGATGAAGAGTCATTACTGAAAGTTACTGCTATGATATAACTTGTTAATGTGACCCTTGGATTGAATTACAAAATAAAATGTTAACACAAAAAATAAATAGAGAACGTTAAATCAAATTACGGTGTTTGACATTTTTATTTATAGCAAATAGCCACCTCTTATTTGATAATGTTACTGTACTCTAATGTCATACTATATAAAAACAATGACTTTGGATGTTACATACATTCATCTTCAATTAAATTCTAAACTTTCTTGACTTGCAAAATTATGTTTCAAATCGACAAACATTGTCGTGTGATTCGTGGCGCAATTCAAACGGGATAAAAAAAATATTTATCTCTCTCCGTTGACTACCGTTCATATTTTTTTCTGAAATAAGGTCCCATGGGGTCCACCGGAAGGGGAGAGACGTCAGCTCTCTATAGAGGAGAGAGACACGAGCAACCCCAAATAACCAACTAACAAGTACAAAAAAACATAACCTGCTAATACTAATATTTGTAAGCGACTTTTTAGGAAAACATGCCCAAAGTCGGTTATAATAAGCGGACTTGGCAGCTCTGCCCTCACTGCATTTCATACATTACCCACTCTTTCTTTTCTGGGCACTACAGATTCACAGAGATTGGTAAGAGCACCACACACAATCACCATGTCATCCAAGAGGCTAACTTGGGAAACTGGAATAACAGAATGCAAAATTTTGAAACTCTTCCACCTGCTGATAACTCTCTCTACGTGTACTCTCACACGAGACAGTCGTCTTGATGAATCTACTTCACAAGCAGGTAACGGACTCTTTCCTTTCGTGAAACTTGGTACACTCAAGGTGGCACCGCATGCAGCAAGCTCATCCCTGATCAAAAATCCCCTTTCTGCTAAGATTTCATCTTTCGGCTCCAATAGGTGCAAAAAGCCTGATTCAAGTGTTATTTGCTTGTCTGACACGCTCCCACCGCAACCTGGAGACAGAAATGAAACTGCCCCTGCAGGTGTTATTCCCACCAGGTACTTAACTGTGTTGTTATGTTTGTATTTGGACCAGCTTTGAGCTCTAGTATTCAAGTCAGTAGGTCTCTCTATGAAAATCTCTGTACAATCTATTATACATCTGCATCTCTTGAAATGCCGCCTGAAACTTTTGGGCATATTTTTAAGGACAGCACCCCTACGTGGCCACTTAATAATAGATTTCAATATGTTTGCCATTACAGGCAACCAGGATCTTAGAACGTTTGATATTGTGCATTCAGAAACTTTGAATCTATACGCTATATCTCGGTTACTGAGCCCCAATCTCAGTTTCATAAGGACCACTAATAAGTGATCTTCCAGCATGAGACTTTCAGTTTGCTTCTGCACGCTCTCTTTTATTTTTGTCACTAACCAAGTGAAGACGACTGAAGTCAGCCCGGTGAGAAACAGAAAGTGAGCAGCGTTGTTTTTGACCGTGGAGAACGAGAAGTGCGATTTCCGAAGCTCCTCTTTCAATCTTGCGTTCTCTTCTTTGAGTTTGTAAAAGTCTTTTCTCAAGTTGCCATATTCACTACTGAGCTGGTCGTACTTTTGACTGAGACTGTGGTAATCTACTAGTGGGACCACGATCTCAGCGTCTTCCACTGGTTCCTCTGCTGTCATTGGATCATCATCAACTGGAGGACCTTTGAGAAAATAATTCTGTATGACATCGGTAACAAAAACATTATACAGGACATAAAACAGAATTTTAATGTTCTCACCATGGCAAGGATCCTCCTGCTCCACTGTCTGCTTTTTCCTTTTCCTTTTTCTTTCCAGTCTGGGAAAAATACAGGGCAAAACGTAGAGACTATAATGAAGAAGTCTGCACACAAGAATTACAGCCTATGGTAGTATTCACCACAGTTAGAAACCTCAACTAAACCTACCTCTCCAGATTTTCTCCACAAGGAAACACGGAGGGGGCGTAGTCTGGGCTGTCTTCATCCATAGAGGGCTCTCCTACAAACAAATCAGATGTAATTGAAGCTTGCTATCAAAGTGTCTATGGCAAGCCATTTTAACATCTATTAGCTAAGCTTGTACATATCTGTAATGAGAAAACCCCATACACATGAATGGCAAAAGTAGTTTGAATCTTACTAGTCAAAATGTAAATGCAGATATCTAAAATTACAGTTTTGCACAGTCGAAATACATACAGATATCCTGAATTAGAGTTTTGACTAGGCAAAATTACGTTGCAGATATCTCTAATGAATATTCAGTCTAGCTAATAGATGTTAAAACAGCTTGCCATAAGTGTCGGCCGAGCTTTAAAGCAAAACCTCTCTACAACACCTCACCTCTGTCTAACAGAGAACTCTCAGCTTTATAGTTTCTGTCTCAACCAGACTCCATCCTGTTGTAGTCCTGTTATAATGTTACATATGTGGAATTTGCACATTTATTTACTACCTCATTTAATTTAATTTTATAGAAAAATTGTAACTTGCACACTCTTCTAATATATAGTATGTCATTGCACACTTTGCTATTGTATATAGTGTGTTATTGTTGTTCTATGTTTATATTTTCTAAGCTAGTTGTAGTAGTCTGGTGTATTTATAGTGTATTCTAATATATTCTTGATATATTGTGTATACTATAGATATTATCTCTAGGGTTGATATGTATATTTACTGATCCTCTGCATTGCCTGGATAACCTGCTGCTGCAACACAAGAATTTCCCAATATTTGAAGTGAAATTAATCTGTGATAGTGAACAGTTTCCTTTAATCAATTCTATCTATCTACTGTAATTTAGAAGTCAGATCAGTCTTTGGAAATGTATTCTTTAATATTAAGTTTGACTAAGTATTTACACAATTGGAATAATATTTTTCTCTGCTGAACTACATTTTGGAGGCGGTTTGTTTTTCTTTTAAATTATCATTAATTTCATTAAGAATTTCATATTAATTAATTTTATATGTTTAATTATTCATTCATTCATTTATTTATTATCGACACTGACTGAATGACCTCTTGAATGAATCTGAATGGCCCATCATGTTCATCAGAATGGTGCTTTTATTTTGAAGTCCTACACGCTCTTACCGTAATGCCTAGGATATACACGTACTGCAAAAAAACGTGGTAACTGGCTTGACTGTGTTTTTCGAAGTGGAGGCTACGAGAGAGAGCACCTCAGTTAACAATATTCCTCCTAATTCCTCAATTTCTGGTTAGGTGGGCACGACCAAACTTTAAGTCACATATCCATAAGTTACCTACAACAAACACTACTGTATTAAAGCTACCTGATATGAAGTGAGCGTTACAGACTCGAGCATTGTTGATGATCGCTTCAGTCCAGTCTGTGCGTTGTATCGCGTTCAACCATCGTTCTCTTCTCTTTCTAACAGCTGGGATGCGATAAAACTTAAAGCTGGAGTCAAGACTCCTTCTATTAGGACAGCCAAAGACACAGCAAGAGGACATGTTGGATGTGTAGGTTGAGTTTAGCCCGCTATGTTGAGGTGATGTGTATCTTTGTCTGCCTCCAAGCGTTGCTTTGTTTTGCCTCCAGCTCACACCGTGACGTCATCGCGTCGTCGACACAAAGAGGGTTTATACGGCCCAAGATAGTGATCCTACCAGCTCCTCAACTCCAGTGGTACCTTAAAGCTGCAGTGGGTAGACATGGAGCAGATTAAAAAAAGAAGGAAATCATGCAACTTCATGAACACAAATTAAACTGTAATGGCTTTAAAGGTCGCATATCGTTCTTATTTTCAGGTTCATACTTGTATTTTGTGTTTCTACCAGAACATGTTTACATGCTGTAATGCTCAAAAAAAACTTTATTTTCCTCATACTGTCGACTTGAATATACCTGTATTCATCCTCTGTCTGAAACGCTCCGTTTTAGCGCATTTCAACGTAATTGCAATGGAATTGCGTTGCTAGGCAACAGCTTGGGTCCATGTTTACTTCCTGTCAGCTGATGTTATTTACATACACTGCAACCAGGAATAAACTGGGACACATTTAGAATGTTTATGTTTAAAACCGTGTAATGGTCTAAATATTGTACATTTGTGACATCACAAATGGACAGAAATCCTAACGGCTTGTTTCAAATGCACAATTTCTGAATACGGTCTGTGTTTCTCCGTATATTGAGCATTTTGATAGTTTAACAGTATTTATAAAACACTTAAACGTTTTTTTTAAACTATAAAAGACATGAAAATCTTACTTTTTACAATATGGGACCTTTTAAAAACAAAGTTGATCCTCCACCTTTGGCACATTGAAAACATCTGACTAAAACACATCTTACTTGCTTGTGTACGAATGTATTTGTGTTAGATATTACTGGGTTATTTATACAGCAGGTGTCTTGTCTTTTCTGTCTTTTAGACACCCAGTTGGTCTCTGCGGAGACTTTGCCTTCACAGCAGCCAGACCAGCTCCCCAATGTGGAGGAAAACAAGACCCATGACTGTCAGCAGGTCAAAGTGGAGCAGGTGGATCGTTGTATCGGTCCAGACATGGAGGCTGATACTTCCAACCATGCTGAAGTCAGAAATCCTAAATCAGAACCAACCACTAACTGGGAGCTGCTCCCATCTTCCACTGCTGAAACTGTGAGCGTAAACGAAAGCGTCGACGACAAATGGAATGAAGGAGATGGTTCAGCGTCACCTTGTCGGAGTCATAGCGTTGAAGTGGAGCAGCCACAGAGGGAAGAAGTGTCTTGCCGCTTTTGTGGTAAAAGTTTTGATAAGGAATCTTCTCTTGTAAAGCATGTAGGCAAGAGCCACAAAGGGCACAAAGCCTTGAAATGCCTGGAGTGTAACAAGGAGTTTGACAAAAGGTACCAGGTGGTTCAGCATACAAGAATTCACACCGGTGAAAAACCCTTCAGTTGTGATAACTGTGGCAAAGCATTCAGTCAGAACTCTAATCGTCTTGTTCACATGAGAAAGTATGCTGTAGGTACACCATCTTTTTGTGGGAAAAGTTTTGCCACAATAAATCATTTAAGATCTTTCAAAGTGCAGGATGAATGTAAAATCACACCGGAAAAAGGGAACATAGATGAGGATCACAAAGAGGGGAAGGCTTTTAAATGCTTTGAATGCAGCAAAGAGTTTAAACATAACCATCAGTTCGTTGAGCATGTGAGAGTTCACACCGGTGAAAAACCCTTCAGTTGTGATTTCTGTGGCAAAACATTCGCTCGGAACTGTAATCGTATTGCTCACATGAGAATGCATACGGGAGACAAACCATATTTTTGTAATAAATGTGGGAAAAGTTATACCAGAAAAAGGCATTTTAAAACCTGCAAAATGCAGAATGAGTTAAAAGTCACTCCGGAAAAAGGGAATGTAGATGAGGTTTGGAAAAAGGAGAAGGTCTTTAAATGCTTTGGATGCAACAAGGTGTTTAAATGTAAGGCGCATCTCATTCGACATGCAAGAATTCACACCGGTGACAAACCCTTCGGTTGTGATTTCTGTAGCGAAACATTCACTCGGAGCTCAACGTTTATTATTCACATGAGGAAGCACGCTGGAGAGAAACCGTTTATACTTGTAAGAAATGTGGCAGGGGGTTCACCAGTGGAGGTAGCTGTGCCAGGCATGCTAAACACTGCCCAGAAGGATGGAGACAACACATCAGTGAGAAACTGCATGGACAGGAGTTAGAAGAGAAAAAAACTTAAAGCTGCGTGAGAGAACGCCAGAGTCTACGAGACACCAAATTTGTCTTAAAATGTGCAGTCCAGTATTTAGGAATGGCCTGTTGCAGCTACAATCTCCCACAAAAGCATACATGTGTTGAAATGTTGTACATTTTTTTAAATTTTTTTAGCTGAATAAGAAACTATATTCATCAGTTTCTGTGGATACAATTAAAATTTGGGGCTGTATCAGTTATGATTTGACTGCTTCATCTCGAGCAAATATTATTATTTTTTTTATTTTATTTATGGTGTAGAAGAAATTAAACTGTCCCAAATGACCTCCCCCCCCCCTCACTCCACCCAGTTGGTGCTAATGTATAACTTGTGTTCAGATGGTTTACAGATTGGCTGTGACATCACTGCATTTACACATAACTGAGATTGTGTCTTCAGAAGTTAGATGTGATTATCAGCATCCTTCAGGTTTTATTACTTCTTATGTTGTTGTTTTTTTAATCTTTTTGTTGTTAAGTAGTTACTTCAGTATCCGTTAGTGCCTTGCTCGGATAACAAGCTCAAAACCTCTTCAAAGATGTTCAACAGGGAAAAATCAATGTTTGAGAAGTCTGTCAGTTTTTCCTTGTCTTTAGAGAGCTTGGACTTGGCCAGGAGCCCTTGCTGATGTTGGCCTGTAAAGCCTGTTAAAACATCATTAAGTGTTATTGGGTTATACGAATAACCACATCTTCACGCAGTTCAAGTAATAAAATTGTAAAGAAACCAAGCTGTATTCCTATTGTGCTCATTCAAATGTATTATTTTTTATTGTAAAGGAAAATAAAACATAGACGTTGTTTTTCTTACCGTACTTAATGTACTTTATATTTCTATAATATAAAGACGAGTAAATGTTGTTTTGTACAGTAGCCAAAGTTTTTTCGAAACACTAAAAAGACTATGGTTGTGAAGATTGGCAAAGATGACAACGACCTCAGTCACGAGGTAGGACACTGTTTGTTTTGATGATTGATTTTGATTTCATGGGTGAAAAATAGACATTTGAAAAAAATGGGGTGGGGTATGTACTAATGGCTATGGTAATAATGGCAGGACTGCATACTATATACCAGTGGCGGCTGGTGAAATTTTTCTAGGTAGGGCTGTGCCACAACCGATCAATTTCAGCAAACTTCCCGGTATGATTTGATGCAAAAAAGTGAAGGTATCAAAAACACATTACTACTTTTCAGTTAAATAATCAACAATTATTTTATTCCAACAGGAGCAGTAAAGAATGCTTAGAAAAAACACAACAGTTTAACATGTACTCAGTGGTGGAAAGTAACTAAGTAACTTTACTCAAGTATTGTACTTAAGTACAATTTTGAGGTACTTGTACTTTACTTGAGTATTTCCATGTTCTGATACTTTCTACTTCTACTCCACTACATCTCAGAGGGAAATATTAGACTTTTTACTCCACTACATTGATTTAATAACTTTAGTTACTTTACAAAGTCAGATTATTAATACGAAATATAATCAATGAATAAATGATGTATTATTATAGATTAAACTACCCAGCAGTATATAAAGTCATTAAAATGAGCTCCACCTTTACCAGCTGCAACATTAAAGTGATGAACACATTAATGCATCAATAAGTATAATCCAATAATATACATTATTCTGCATAATGTTTACTTTTATGTTTGGTACTTTAAGTACAGTACTTGAATAAATGTACTTAGTTATTTTCCACCACTGCATAACAGTAAAGAAGCAGAGGTGTAGTTTCAAGTCTCTCCACTAGGAGGTAATATTGTGTTTTGAATTGAAGATCGTCTATTTTGAAGAGGAGTCACTCTCTAGTTCTTTCCTTTTCGCGATGAGGAAACGCAGCACAGTGAGAGCTCTTTACTCTTTCACCTATCCCAGTTAATACCTATGGAGGATGATGACAGAGAGGATGGAGGATGGAGAGACGAGCTGCTGCTGCACAACAATACAACACACAGACAAGAAGTGACGAGAAGAAGAAGAAGAAGTGAATGAGTGTTGGTAAATAAAACGCTTTGTAGTCCTAGCTAGCTGTTAGACCCGTTTAAACAGCACGTCAACGGTAGGTATCACACCTTATTATAAACCTAGCTTAGCTTTACATGTCACCTCTGTAGCTAACTAGCCTTCACATTCATGTCGTGGTGAGACACCTGTCTGTCTGTCTGTCCAGGTAGAAGCTGCAGAAAATGGCAGAACATCAGCTGTTGTTTCTGTTTTATAGACTAGTCACAAAGCCAGTCTGTTAATACATATTAGAGGATGCTAGTTTCAGTTCCTGTTGAAGGTTTAATACATGCAACTAATCCATGATGAGTGGCTGCTCCAGGTAGCTCAGAGCTGCAGGATCATGTTTCCTGTATCAGTTTACAGTCTGCAGACACTTTTTCCACTCCAGGATGATCAGCACCAGAAGGGTAGTCAGAGAGCTGGTGATAGAGGATAAAAGAAAAGAGGATATGTGAACATTTGAGATTGTGCAATAGATTTATAAAGGGTTGTTTTCCACTACTTTGCAGAACAATCATGTGTGCATGTTCCTCTATTTTAACACTGGATGTCTGGACTCAAAAAAATCAGTAATGTCTCACTTATAAAGCAGGAAATTATCCATTTGTATTCAACTTTTGCTTTCATGCTTGCTTTTTGGGGGGAGTTTAATCTTTGTCAGACATGAAACTGATATCTGCATGCAGGGAATGAAATTAGCACCTGTCACCGGCCAAATAACAGGGTAAATGTTTTCCTTATATTAAAAAATATCATTCTTAAAAAGCAATTCCTAAATTAAAAATAGTCAGGATTAAGGTTACATGATCCATATTTCTACTGTCTGTTACCACTGACTCAGTGTTTACTAGGGGTGGAAGAAAATATTGAGTATTGCAATATTATGTTTAGTGATACTGTATCGATTCTCAAAAACCTTGTATTGATTTCTAATTAATAGTTTACAAGCAAAGATGAACTCAGTCAATACTTTATTTTATTTGCAAAGAGAAATCCTACTGTTCTGATTGCATAAAAAAGTAAAACATTTTACTCAAATTTTATGCATTTGGCAGTGTGTTTTTTTATTCCATGACCGTTTTCCTAAAATTAGATTTTAAAAAATCACAATATATTGCCTTGCTTACAGTACCACAATATATCGCAATATATTGAATCGTAACCCCTGTATCATGATAGGTATCGTATCGCCAGACAGCCCTACCGTTACAATTGTAATTGTAAAATTACACGGCTTTGTTGAATACTCGATTCTGGTTGGCACAATCACGGCGTTCTACGGCTATTTCTTTATAGCAGACCGTTGCTATAGGCGCAGTTCTGATGTCGGACTCTGGCGGAACGTTTTTGTGTCAAATTATTGATTTGTTAGGTAAGAAGCCGTGTAATAAGCAGGATAATGTACAGCTAGTGGGTCATTGTTGTGAAATAACAATGAGAAAATAACAAAAACAACAAATACTCCAGTCCTGACAACAGCTACATTCATTCCGATGGTGGTATTTCACCAACATTTCTCTCCTAACACACTCAGAGTCCTAGAAAAGACAGACAATCTTGGCTGAGCAATTAGTATCATCAACACACTGAAACATTTCTCTGATTCTCAAGAAGCTGTTATTAATGATGCTCCTCTTCCTGCTCTTTTCCTCTCCCAGGTGCATGAGGCCTTCAGGTGCTGCTAGGAGAACCCATGGAGCCCGACATCATGCCCTTTCATTCATCATCCCCCCCTCCGCTGGATGATGACGAGGATGGGGAGACGGGATCAGAGGAGGACGAGTTTGGGGACTTTGGGGGATTCTCCGTCGAGGTGTCCTACTCGCTTCCTGAGTCTACTGATTCACTATCCAGCCTCAGACAGTCTTGTCCCACCACAAAGCCAGCCGCACATCAACCCAACTGTAGCTTTAATCACCCAGTTGAACAATCACAGCCCACATCCTCCGTAGACTCGGGGTCCGGCAGGAGCCAGATATACGTGGAAGGGCAGGAGTGTAATGCTGAATCATGTGTGCACCTCACAAATGGGTACTCTGTCGCTGTGGGTGCATGCTCTCCCAGGGAAGAAACGGGGTTTGCTGATTTCACTGTGTTTACAGAGCAGGCAGCGCATCCCTGGTGCTGTGGCTTCTCTCCCATGGACAGCAAAGAGCAATGGGACGGCAGAGGGGAAGGGACAAACAGCTTGCGTGAACAAATCTGTGATCCAGGACAGGATGTTGTTACGGACTCTGAGCCCAGATCTCATTGTGCATGTGAGGCAAAAGGAAATGTTTGCACCAAGGTCAAGCACTGTGAGAAAAGAGATGCAGCACCACCTCAGGACCACCATCAGCCTCAGGAAGCTGCAGCAGCTTTGGATTCTCCACCTGAAGAGCCTCGTTCTGGGGAGGAGGAGCCTGGGGACAGTCGGAGAGAGACGAGGCATAGTTTTAATTCTTTACAAACCACAGAGGTGCAGGAGGATGGCGAGTCAGACGAAGACAGAGAAAAGAGCATTTCTATTGTCCCTCAAACATTCAGTGTGTACGAGTCTGCTTCAGAGGACCTGGCGTCCTTCTGTGACGATTTTTCATTTGAGGGTCCTTCTGCGGACTCTGAACCAAATGTTTCATCTCTCGTTTCACAAGACGATCAGACGGACTGGGACCAGACCGATGATGACGAGGAAGAAGAACTGGGAAACTACAGCAACAGCATGGCAAATCTCACAAAGTCCAACGCAGAGATTCATTATTGCGACCAATCTGCGACTCAGGAAACTTCTGCTACCTCCAACCAGTCACAACCTGGAACACATACAGAAGATGCAGACTTCAGAGGCTGTAGATTTGAGCATCACAGGGAACGAGGGTGTTTCCAAACAGCTGATGCAGGGGTGCAGAGTCTAGGAAACCTCCCACCGAGTGACAGCTTTGCTGACTTCTGCTCGGCGCCCACGCAGGAGGATGGAGAGGGGTCGTGGGCGGAGTTCAAGGAGGGAAAAACTTGGACGCAGTTCAGAGAGCCAGTCAGCAGCCTGCAGACTGATGGGGACATTGAGGAGGAGCAGGACTGTGCAGGGAAATACAGGGTTTCCAGGAGGAACAGCTGTAAGGTGGGAGACATTTCAATAAAAACTGGCTTTATTATTGTTGTTCTGTATAATGATAATAAGCAGAAACAGAGAATACTTTTCTTATTGGCCAGTAGCGTTTCCTTTAACTCTGCCTTAGATTAATTTAATAAATGAACCCTCTCCCTTGTTTTTCTGGCTAGGCGTCACTGTCCTGCCGTGTCCAGCAGCTTCTCCTGGCCAGTTTTCCGGTGGTAGAGGTCCCAGCTGTGGAAGGTGAAGAGAAGGAGGTGCTCAGCCTCGGTGCTCTGCTTCATGCCCGACACCTCCCTGAGAGCGAGGAGGAAGAGGAGGAGGAGGAGGAGGAGGAGGAGATACCTGAACTCAGATCTCAGTGGTGAGGACGACTCTCTGGCAATGCTGGTTGATGATGATGATGATGGTGGATGTATTAACAGTCTGTGACATTTTCAGGATGCAGCATCTCCTTTTTTAAAAATATTGTCTCCGAAGCCACCAAAAATGCTGCTTTGTCATTTTCTCACCATTGTTCAGGATTCGGCGGGGGGTGTGGCGGCCACATCAGGACCTCCACGATGCAGTCGGCCTCCAGTTTCAGTGGGGAGGTTCCCACACAAACAGGACTCTGCTCAGGTGCCTCGGTGTGGAGACGAGGAACATTGTGAGTTTGGCAAAACATATCAAATACTGTTCATCAGTGATCCAAACAGTAACTGAATACATTTTTATTTTTAAAGATTATTTTTTTGGCATTTCAAGCCTTTATTGACAGTCTAGAAAGGGGGAGAGAGAGAGAGAGAGGGCGACATGCGGAAATAACCACAGGTCGGATTTGAACTCGGGCCGCCGTGGTTAGGACTCAGCCTTGTTATATGGGCGCCCGCTCTACCAACTGAGCTATTGGGGCGCCCAACAGTTACTGAATAAACAAATTAATACCACAACATTAAAGCTGCAGTGCGTAGAAATGGAGCAAATATGATTAAAAAAGTTATTTTTATAAAACGGTCACTATATCCTGCAGTTGGGCAAAGCATTGAGATAGTGCAAGATAAGGGGCAGAATAGAAATGTTTATTATTTAAGTTAGATGGACATTATACCAACATTACTACCTCTCAGCCTTTGTTTGTCTTTACCTTTTGAAAGGTGTTCATTGGCATGAAGAAGCAGCCAGTGGCTGTGCCTGCTTTCGCATCCAGCCTGGTGAGTCAACTATAGGAAATGTGAACTAAATTAATTTGGCCTTATTGGGAAGAGGAAGCATTGTAATGGTGTAAAACGAGTGGTTTCAGTGTTCATTACCATTGACAGTCCAAGTTCCAAACCTTTTTTTTATTTGTTTTAAATTTCCAGGGAATGCTAGAGCCCACCAAAGATGCTGTACTAGCTGTCTGTTCTCCAGGACACACAGCAGTCACAGCACAAGCACCTCCAGGACCCCGGGACACACCGGACCCCTCAACAGATTCAATGCAGGTAAACGGTCTTTTTGATTTGATTTGATTTGATTTATTATGTGTTAGATTAAAGAACAAGAGACTAGAGGATAACACATGAAGCTACTATGTGGGAAACAGTCAGTGTTGTTGCAAGTTCACACTCAATAAGAGCTAGTTCAAAGTTCAGCTCACACAGATTAAAATGAACTAGTTCACGTTCATAGTTCACAATTTTGAATTTTGAACTATATATACAGTATATACTATATATATATATATAATTTTTTTTTTTAAACTCGCTCTACCGTTGCATAAGTGACCGTTTTAAATGCTATTTCCTGTTTTCTCTGTGTGTGTAGGAGGCGCTCTCTTCCAGCCAGCTGGACTGGAGCAGCCGTGGCCTTAGCAGCTCTCAGGACGGTACGTCCCCTCGCCGAGCCCCTCACTTCTGGGGCTGGAAGTAGACTATCAGCCATCCCCTCCGCATGGGTGGCTTCTTCTAATAAGCCTAAACCTTTGAGAGTTTCCTCTGGACTCCTCCTCACTTCCTCCAGGGCATGTTCTGCTTCTTTTTTAATTACACTGTGTTTCCCCTCCGTTCACTCAGCGGCTTTGGGTCACCACAACGTTTTGTGATGTATTCCTCTTGTGAATAACAGAGTGTTCAAAAAATTATGTCACTATAATTTGATTTGTCCAAACAAGAGATATAACACCCAAAAGACCCCAAAACTAGGACTCAAAGTGAGACAGATGTGCAACCAAACAGAACAATTATTGTTCCAGAACAATTACAGGGGAAACACTGTACTGGCTTCCCTTTTCTTCTTCCTTCAACTACTCTAGTGTCTCATCTTTATCTGCTGACACCTTTTACAAAGAATTGATCTCAGTATTTATCAGTCCCAGTTGTTGTGGCGAACACATCCTGACGTGGTGACACTTGTTATGGGTAAAGGCTACTGAAAACAAAATGTGCATACTGTTATTGTGCTACTTGATGAAGTTTTTTTTAACACAAAATATCTGAGGGTAATGCTAAATTAATGTCACAAAGCACTAAACACTGAACATTTTTACTCCACTAAATATCAGTCAGTTTATAGAGAATGGTCATAATATGTGCCATGACTATTTAATGGATGTGTTTATCCAAAGGAACATTTTAATTTCATTTTTTGGTGGCCACTGCAGAGGTTGAACTAACTCTTCCAGTATTAATACTGTGGTCTACCTCTTTCCCAGTGCATGACTATATTAATCTCCTAGCATCATCTTTATTTGACACTAAAGTGTCTTTAACTTTTTGATGGAAACTATTTATTTGTTCATATTAGCTTGTAAAGGGTTTTGTGTTACCTTCAAAGACAAAAGAGAAACCAAAAAAAACATTCTAAAAATAAAACAACATCAGTCATTCTTTGCTCAGGAAATATTTGATTTAATAAGAATCACATTTAGTACAGTAGTGTTTACACAGAAAGGATTTGTTTCTAATTCAACACAAAACTTTAATTCCAAAAATGATTTATTACAGTTATGAGTGAACTAACTGTATACGGAGAGTTTTCTTTGGTAAATAAAATAGAATTCACTAGAGCTTCATTGTAGGGACTGCTATCAATCAATAAGCCGCTAAGAGACTAGGCTCCTTACTGTGACGCGTAAAACAAATCCATACTTAAATCCGTTTGACTGTTTATTAAATAAAAAGAATGACAAAATACCAACGGTTATGGACAAATTAAAGTAGAAAAACGTCCAAGCCTGACTCACCCTCTTTGTCTAAATCCCGCGGTCCAAGTGACCAGGTAAAATAAGTGAAACCACACCCCTGTGCCAATTAAAGGAAGTGATGTTAACCAAAAGAACATGTGTAGCCTAAACAAATAATAATAGGAATAATAATAATATAATAAACAACAGTTTTAGCTCCTACATTCAGATATGGATTTGTAAGTTAATGATGGATGATCAAGGAGTAGATCTAACAAATTAGATAAAAAAAAAATCCAACTAAACAAAAGAGAGACCATAAAAAAGCATGAATTACAAATTTTACTCATGAAGTTTTATAGGAAGTGTTTAAAATTTGAAAACTAGTTTGTTGTTTCAGACATGCTGCCTATAAAAATGAAGATAAATCAAAGTATTAATTGGCCACAATCTGACTTTGCATTTCAGGACAGACAGTGATAGACAACAAACTTTTGCTGCTGCGTGTTTTTGAACACAAAAGTATAAAGAAAGAAGAAGTATAAAGAAAAGCTTTAGAGCATAACCGTTGCTCATAAAGATAAAAACAAGAAGTGGTAAAAGTCACTTTTTTACTGCAGGCTATATAGGAACTGTTTGCCTGACTGTCAGTTCCATATTTGGTATTACAATGTTGATTTTGACAATGTTGATTCATCAACCCGCTGACATGTTGAATGATTTTTAGCTCTGGTTTGGAGCACACAAGCTGTCGCAGCTGATAAACATGTTTGGATCCCCCTCAAGGACCCCTGGTGGTCCCCAGACCCCACTTTGAAAACCACTATCCTAGAAGACATGTATAGACAACATTAACATTTAGATTCAACAGAAGCACCCTCCTGGGTTAAAACAGAATGATTTTGTCCTTTCTGTTTCCATGTTTGATGTGCGTTTATGACAAATGTTCAGTGATAAATACCAAACATTGACACCCGATCAGTGTTGTAACACTAAGTATGGCCAGCAGAGCGCGCTGTGTTCTCTGTAGGTGGCGCTGTCAAGTGCAACAAAAAGGTCAAAACTAAATTATTCACTGTAGGAACAAAACAAAAGAATTTAAGCCACTAATACAAAAGGTTATGCACTTATTTATTTTTTTATAGAATATTTGTTTGTAGTCTTATATTTGTTTCTTTATTACTTGTTCTCCATGCTGTTGGTTATATTAAATCTGTCTTTGTATTTATTCTGTTATCAGGTTAAATGTGTGGGAGAAGAATTATTACTGCTGTCACTTAATGCTGCTTTTCTTTTTTTTACTCCCTGTGCACTGACGCGTAATGCTGTATGGTGAAAAGGATAAATGGTTGTTTCTTTCCAAAGCACTTCAGTTTGGAAAAGAAAAACAATCCTAGCTGAAATCAGTATTTCATTACCAATCAAAGGTGTCTATACAACTGCAGTTATTTCATAATGAGTTGTGCCTTTATGCCAGCAATTGTTTTCTAAAAAAAAGTACTTTGGACTTATGTAGTTTGTTGACAAAAATCTTTTTTTTTCTTCAGATTTACTGCTCAAATCCAGATTCAATGCACTGCAATAAGGAACTTGTAGGAAATCCTTGTAAATACTGAAATAAATCAGTCGATCCTTTCTGCTTGGTTTCGCTTCTCTTCCCTCAGCTTCTTTCCTCTCTCGTTGGACGCTGTCACGTTTCTCTGTGGTTGAATGCAAAGTTGGAGTATTTTTTAATAAGACAAGGGATTGTAAAACTCTTTAGAAGTCCACCCTTTAATTAAAGGTTGTGTAATTCTCAAGAGTCTTGCAAGAAAGCAAATATTTGCTATGATCGTTAACTACTAGATAATTGAAAGTGTTGCAACCGCATATAAAATGTTCTAACATCTTAACAGATTAAAAGTTTTTTTCAGTTAGCTGCAACTACTCTGACGTTCTTATTTGACAACAAAATCGAGCTCAAGCATCTGATTATTATAGTTTTGCATATAATCAAGGTGGAAGTCCGACTTAAGAACTGACTTCAGTAGCAATTTGGACCACATGTGTCATGTTATTTCCATGTGAGGATTGTTTCAGTGACCTTAGAGTTGGATAACAACAGCTTTGCATTGTTTTGTTTGCTGTGTCTGCCACTCTCTCTCTCTTCCCCTCTTGTCCCAGTGAAAGGAGAAAACCTCATTCTCCTTTTATGAATAAGAAAGCGAGTCCCTCCTCAACCCATCCAACCTTTATTTAAATCTCGAGGAATCATTGAGGACATGTCCTCTTTTTCAATGATGTCGAGAGTACAATAAAACAGAATAAATACACACAACATAATTAGCAAATGACAAGAAGCAATCAGCCAGACAACGATAGAACAATGTTAACAGTTACATTCAAAAGCGAATAGTTTGTAATCATGGATTTAAAATCACCTAGAGGTACAAATGTGTTTAATTTGTATGTGTTTCATAAACTGTTCCAAGTTTTTGCAGCACAAACACCAAAAGCAGTTTCCCCAAATTTAGTGTTTGCACGCAGGACTTCAAGCTTTAGCCGATCACTTGAACGAGTCGAATAATGACTAAAGGACCAATTTAATAAGGACGTGATGTATGACGGCAAGTTTCCTTTAAGGGCTTTATAAATAAATAAATAAAAACCAATGCCTCACGTCTTTCTGTTAGAGAAGCCCAGCCAACCTTTTCATACAAAATGCAATGATGAGTAGAATAACTGGCACCAGTAATAAATCTTATTTATAGATAACGTCACCATAATTCAAGATTTGTTTCCTACAGAACATAGGAAAATAAACTCTGTTTCTGTACAAATACAAAAAATTTTGTCGTAGCTTGCTAAGTGTGTCAATGTGAAATTTAAATGTAAGTTTTGGGTCCAGCCAGATGCCAAAGTATTTATACCCCGAGACCCTGTCAATACTAAATCCATTCAGAGTGGTAATATGCAAACTGTTGTCCACAGTATCTCTGGCTCTAGAGAATAACATACATTTAAGAAGTAGTTTCAGATTAAAAAGTGTGTTTTGCAATTTGTCAAAGGCTTGTTGTCGGATTTCAGTGACTGAGTGTGCAGTATCAGCAAAGCAATACAGAACTGTGTCATCCGCATAAAGATCCCCGCAACAATCCTCACCCACTGTCTCCCCTTGTTAGCACAGACCGCTCTGCTCTCAACCTGGATTATTTTGGTCCTGATGAGGAGAGCAGATCTTGCAGCAGCAGCAGCCATAGCAACAGTCCTCCTCCAGGTCAGCATGTGAATCTGCCCAAATGTTGGATTTTATTGTCATTCATGAGGTTTATGTTCAAGCAATTGTTAAATTTAGCTCGTGGTGTGGGTGTGTAAGTCCTCTTGACACTCATTGAGTTTCATGTGTGTTTTTTACACACACTCACATGTAAAGGAGTTGACCGTGAGCTGTATGAGTTGACCATCAGTAAACTGGAAACCAGCACTAACAGCAGTCACATGGAGGACACTTTAAATCGCCTGATGTCCGCTGCAGAGAAAACCAGCACTTCAGTCAGGTCAGCTCCATGTTACATCCACGCACTTTGCATATCTAGTTTTATTATCATACAATGGAACAAAAATCTATATCATACACAAGCTTTTCTTTGCTGTAATGCAACACTGTTTGTGTGTATGTTTCTCATCAGGAAACCTCAGCAGGATGAGGAGCTGAGTGAGGAGGCTGGCGAGCTGATCTCTGGACTTCCTAACCTGTCTTTCATGCAGTCCAAGGTCCTCATGTTCCCAAGCATCCTCCTACCTAAAGAACCCCCCAAATTACAGTGATGTGTGATCTCCACACACTATTGCAGTTAACGCAGGATTCAAGTATTCCAAACGAGGCCTTGTGGACTCTAAAACAGAGAGTTGCTCCGGTCAAAATACTCAACCCGCCTCCGATCTTCAGTCTTTATCTTAAGAAAATTGAGGGAGGCAGAATCTCATGTATCAGCTCATGCATTAATTTCACTGTACAATAATCTTCAAAGTGCAAAGAAAGAGGTCTGAAAGAGGTCTACTCTTGTTTGTCAAGTATTACTCTTCTTACAGTCGTTTGTTGTGGTTTATTTTGGTAACTTACACATATACATATTTATTTGCTCTAGAGAATGTTACAACAAACTTACCAACTTAAATTATGTTTGATTGTGTATTTATTTTTATTATAAAACATCTTATTTTTATGTTAAATTATTTTAGACAAATAGTGATATGGGAGACGGAAAGAATGTACTTTCTAGATGTTTGATAAAGTAGCCTTCATGAAGATGCATGAAAAATGAGTTTATACTTCTTCTCTTTTTATCTTGTGGTTGGAGACCATCAGCTAGTAAAGCTGGTTATTTGGCTTTTGATTCAAGTTTTAACCTGTTTTTTTTCCCCACAACAATCAATGTTGTTCCTGAGCAAATGACAGAGGAAAATAAAACATCTGAAACAGCGTCAGGATGCCTCTTACTGAACATTCACTGTATTGATGTGAGTCATGAGCTTTCATCCCAACTCAATTATTCCAGCAACAACTGTCTACAGTTTACACACTTTCATACATTTACTGATCAATTACAATCCTGAGGGTGTCGCATTTTCATTTTTAACCACCTGCAAAAATCAAACTTTTTAAAACCTCTACTGTTTAAAATCTGTGTAGGAAGAAAAGGTTATTATTTTTCTATTGTATATATGTTTTTGTTTTTATTTTGTTCTTTTTTAAATTTTTATTTATTATTGAATTGACGCTTTGGCAATATTGTTCACCTGACAGTCATGCCAATAAAGCAAATTGAATTGAATTGAATTGACTTGAATTGACTGACATGTGAACTTCTCTTCTGTCATACACACCGGATGTGCACCCTTCCTCCTCCTCCTCCTCTCTTAAACTTCTGACTTTATTTTCCTAATATTATTACTTTATTCTCGAAATCTCAGATTTATTTATTTTTCCTCAATGTGGCCCTAATACCCCGTCGTACCATAGACCTACAACAATGATAAATAAAAATGAAATTATAAACAAAAAACAGTTATTCATTTCCATTTTTATAAATCCACAAGGAGCCTCTGGAGAGGAGCTGAAGACCCAGATGTGGCTCCGGAGACACAGGTTGCAGACGGTTGAAGTCTCTGCTCCGCTGCCTGCTTGTCTTCACGCGCGCATTCTCGCTGTTTCGCTCCACCTCTAGACGTGCATGCGCGCTCACTACACACTGCAGAAGAGTTAGTAGCTCTGAGAATATCTAGTAAATGTACAGTGGACGTTTGTGCAGAAATAACTGCTGCAGCTCCTCCAGACCAACGGAGGTTTTCCGTGTCTTGTGAAGTGACGGGGCTCCGCGGCGACAAACGTTATCACCGTTTGACTTAACGTCAACAGGTGTCGCTGTTAACAAGCTATTCTGAAAGTTACAAATAGTCCCTTTAAAAGGATAATAAAAACAATCAAAAGACAGTAAAGTGCAGCAACTTAAGATCTTAGATAACTTTGTTTCTAGTAAGGGAGGCAATCAGTCAATGCATTTGCTGTGATTGTTTAATGTAAAGAGTTTGAAGATGCATATCTATCTTGGAGGGAGTGTCTGACATCTCTTCTGTCACACACCGGATGTGCACCCTTCCTCTCCTTCCTCCTCCTCCTCCTCCTCCTCTCTCTCTGTGTCTTCCTTCCGGCTCGCCGACAGAAAGTTGAGGGCGGTTCAGTGCAGCGGCCAACTGGGCTCTTTTTACACATAATGGACAGCCAGGGAAGGAAAGTGGTGGTGTGTGACAACGGCACCGGGGTAAGTTCACTCCTCTCTCCGGTTTAACGACCTCTAAACCTCCGGTAACTCGCTTTATAACCGGCTCCGGTATGAAGAAACGATTCACTGAAACAGGAAGTGGGGCTGTCAACGGCCAAGCTAAGCTAACGTTAACCAAGGCCTATTGAAGGAGGCAAGGACACTGGTCTGGTTGTGTGGGTACTACGCATGCGCAGTGTAACTCAGATTCTACTGCGCATGTGCAGTACCCCGGAGCTATGACGCGTGTTCAATCCTCCTTTCCATAGGCCTTGGGTGGGTAGCTAGTTAGCTAGCCTGTTAGCTTGCTAATTTTCATTCATCCAGATCTGACACAGAAACAGCACGTATATTGGGTGTAAATGTTTGAATAAAAGCTAAATACACACCTCATTGTATACCTTTCATTGTGATATAAACCCCCTAAATTAATATACTAAGGTTACTAAGCTAAAACAGCTAGCTAGCATGCTAATTCACTGCTAGCATTTAACAGCTGTCTCTTTGACACTGTCTTGCAGCTTTATTATCTCCTTTCAGTCATTTCACTGGTTTGTTTTGATGCAGTGTTTCTGTTGCATATGCGTTTTAATGATTAAGAACAGTAGGTAGATTTTGTGTCAGCTAAGCTATGTGTAATGTTAGTTAGTTAGGCCAGGTCAGGTTAATGAGGAACCACCTTTTATGTGTTTTCCTGTTTTGCAGCAACTTCCTGGATAGAAATGTCCCCTACCTTGCTGTTAGTAAGGTCTTTAGGCCTTTTTCCTCTCATGCATTCCTCCTTAAACAGCTTTGTTTTTAACATATCTTTACTGGATAGATGAGGGGTTGACCTACTTTAGGAAAATGTAGGTATGTAATAAGAAACATTACAAAACAGTCCTCAACAGAGTGGGAAATAACCACCAGGACACCAGCCCAAAGTTTGTCATTCCTGCACTTGCTGTTAGTAATAGTGATGGGAATTCAGGCTCTTTTTAGTGAGCCAGATCATTTGGCTCAGCTCACCAAGAAGAGCCGGCTCTTTCGGCTCCCAAACGGGCTCATCGTTTTACCACTTCTGCCTTTTTATAATTCAGCCAAATTTAGCGCTGTTTTGACCTATGATTAGTATGTGTGCACATATATCACTTAAATTATTCAATATAATTATACTAAACCTTATAATTTCCAGAATACTATAATTTTACATGCTGCTTCATTTCCGACTGTCACTCATCTTTTCTGGTATTCGTGCACCGCAACGCACCGCAATGCACCGCATCGCAACGCAACGCACCGCACCTCACCGCACCGCACTCCTCTCTCTCTTTCTCTCCTCCTCACCCACTTGTTCTGTACCTGTAGACCGCGCAGAGAAGATCGTCCTATCATTCTGCCTTGAATTAAGTAAAGAAAAAAAAAAGAAAAAACGTCTCTTGGACGGGAGCCGGCTCTTATCGTTCACTTAAAAGAGCCGGCTCTTTGAACCGGCTCGTTCGTGACCAACACATCACTAGTTAGTAAGGTCTTTGGGCCTTTTTACTCTTATGCATTTGTCCTTAATCAGCTTTGTTTTAACATACCTTTACTGGATAGATGAGGGGTTGACATACTTTAAGGAAAATGTTAAGTACGTAATAAGAAACATTACAAAACAGTCCTCAATAGAGTGGGAAATAACCACCAGGACACCAGCCCAAAGTTAACCAAAGTGTCATTTCTGCAGTACATTTTGTGGTTGCTTTGTCACAACCTAGCTGGTTGGTTTAATAAGATAATATAAGATAAGATAAGATGAACCTTTATTAATCCCCGGAGGGAAATTCAGGTGTCAAAGCAGCAACATCAGCAAACAGATTGAAACACAGGAGAGGTAAAGGTATACAAAAATTATAAAAACAATAATAGAGATATAAAAGATACAGAGTGAATGGGTAAACATAGTGTGTACAGTCCGTCAATAAATACATGTAGTATGAACAATAAATAAATAAATGTTATATGTACATATGTGCAGTCTATAAAGTGGTATATAGGATGTATAGTGTAAAGTAAGTGTAAAGTGCGCCAGGGGTTAGAGTCCAAGATGGTTGCAGATAGTGCGTGTTTAAAGGTCTTAAAGTCCTCATAGTTCTCATATGGGGGTCAGCCTTGGTTGTGGAGCCTAATAGTCCACTATGCTCCTGAATTTAGGGGATTTTCAAGCTACTTGTTGACAAAATGAGCAGATTCTACCCCATCCAGCATATAACATTTTGCTGATTATGTGTCTATATTAAAGAATTACTCATTGCACACTTTTAGATCGTAGGGACTTCCTTTCTAAACATTGTCAGCAGTCAGAGAGGATGTTGGCTCATGTTACTGACTAATAAGGCTTTTTTTGAGAGCAAGAGCATTATGCAAAGCCAGAAAAAAAGCCGGCCCTATGTCACGGTTGAACTGAGAAGTCAAGAGGAAGTGAGATGAGTCTGAACCACAGTCACGTACGTCAGCGACACATTTTCAGAGCCCTGATACTGTTTCACATCATTTATGTTTACTGTAAAATCTGACCGTTGAACATTTCTTTGCACCTCTACCAAGCACACACAGCTGCAAAACAAGGTGAAAAACAACTCTGACTTGTTTGGTTTACTTGTAAATTTTACACTAAAGCTCAACAAGGTGAACTGGTTCTGCAAGATGATTAATAAAACAGCAGATTTTAATTGCATTACAGACAGTATCGGGTCAGTTACTCTTACAGTCTTCTTTAACCAATTTCCTTTGTTCAGGCAGGGTAGTAGTGACCTGTGTGCACTGATTCTTAAAGTTTACTTCCCTGCTTTGTGGATCTTCTTTGAATTTACTCATTAACACTAAAATATCAATAATTTAATCTGAGACACGAAATAGCATGATACAGTTTAGGTGATATTTTTCCTGATCGAACAATTCAATGATATGATTCTCTGAGCTCATGTCATGTCCACACAGTACTAATGATTGTCTCTATTTCTGAAAAATACTGTCACACCAAACAAAACAAAACCAAACCAACAAATTTGCATTAACGCATTATCACGTTAACGTTGACAGCTCTACTTTTAATATGAAATTAACCAAAATTGTATGTTTATTTTTATTGTTAAAAGCTAGATCAACCTTAAAAAACATTAAAAAGGACCTATTGTGCTTATTTACAGGTGCATATTTGTATTATAGGTTTCTACTAGAACATGTTTACATGCTTTAATGTTCAAAAAATGCTTTATTATTCTCATACCGGCTGTGCTGCAGCACCTCTTTTCACTCAACTGCTCAAACTAGCTTTGTTTGAGGGCGTGCCAAACTAGCCGCTATGCAAAAGTGTTACTTGGAGAAAAGGCGAGGTGTTTCAGGCAGTTCAGGAGCAGAGTTTCTGTGGACTTTGTAACTTTGCAGACCTTTTACATGCACAAAAAAACTATATAACACACTAAAGGAAAGGGAAAAAGCATGAAAGCATAATAGGTCCTCTTTAAATACATGTAAGGTTTTCTACCATTGTGCTGGAGTCTAAAGCAGGGGCTGGCTGCAGATGTTCATTCTCATTCACACACACACACACATACATGGCACTGTAGCGTCGGCAGGTACATTTTTATCTCCGTCTAAATGCTAATTAAGCCCACTCTTATCAGCAGGATGACCGTGACGTTGTCTTGCTCTATTGCACAGTTTTATCTCATCAGTACTTAAATGGACTTCCTCACATCACTTCCTCTGTGCTTTGGTTTTTCTTGTCTCTCTCTCTTTTAGTTTGTCAAGTGCGGCTATGGAGGCTCCAACTTCCCAGAGCACATCTTCCCTGCGCTTGTTGGGAGGCCCATCATTCGCTCGACAGCCAAAGTCGGAAACATTGAGATCAAGGTAAGAACTGGTCCACCTGATGTTCCTGGAATGATTGTTCCATTTCACCAGAAAGTCTTGATTTCACGGGCAAACATGGTCCGGAAGAGAAGAAATATAACCTGCAAACAGAGCAGAGTCAATTTCTAATATAAGCACAATGTCAAAGTCACAGACTCGCTAATTCCACTCTAAAAGATGTGTTATATTTTTATAGTGAACTCCAGTAAGAGTCCCATTTAGTTCTGAAATAACAGAAGCTCTACCGGCTTGTTTTAGACATCCTCCCATTACAAACAAAGAGTATCTCCAGTGCATTCCTGCAAATCTTTGTATAGATGCTGGGACGATTCACCTATCTCCCGATTCGATACTATCAGGATACTTGGGTACCGATTCCATATGTATTGCGATTTGATATTACGATTTATTGCGATTTTTGTTTACGTTTTTTTTAACATTAGACCATGGGAAAAAGTTGAATCATACTTCTGTATATCATGAGGCCTATTTCCGAAAAACAATACACATCACATGTAAGTCTTTTTGACTTTTATTTCAGCTGCATCATATACTGCATAGAGAAGTGGTAAATAAAATGCACAATGTGCAATAGAATGAATACAAAATAATAGCTGTTCCTGCTTATCAAGCAAGTGTCATCCTTTAGATTAACATCCTTCACACCTGAAATTGATCTTACATTGTCCTTTCAAAACCCTGGAATTTTAAAGTGGTAATAAAATGTGCCAAAAATATACTTTTTGAGTTCACATTTAGTTGTACCTGCTCTTAATCAGCAGATTTCTGCCAGTTTACCATTATTTTAGCATGAACCCTGTCTCTATCTTTCTCCTGTTCTTTCCAATTCTTTTGTTTATTCATCTTTTTTATATATATATGTATATCTACCTTCCGCTTCCTCCATGTTTTGTTCCCCCCAACGATGAAGTAGAATGCCCAGAAGATGGTAAGTTCGGGTTGATGTGTGCCTCCTGTTCTTGCCTGCTCCGGAGAGTTGTGTCATGTTTTGAACTCAACCAAAAAAAATAAGCCCTTTATTTGTTTTAGATCATTTCATGTTATTTTACTCACACAATGACTCCATTCTCCTACATCATAACTAGTTTGCGTTGTTGAGTGGCAGAGAGTCAGATAGATATACAGCCATTACGTTAATGCGCTCTTCTCTCCAGGCTGAACGTGTTGCAGAAATGGCTGTGATGAATCATAGGCCAGCTGTTATCGATGGAGTGCTAAAAGAGATTTTGGAGCGATTCCAGATTTTCAGAGTCTCTGATCTGCTGGCGCATCCTGACAGCTACACCTCCCCACAATCCTGCTGCTGAAATAATCACAACAGTTTTCAGCTAAAAAAGAACTTAAAATGTCAGATGTGAACGCTTGGTGATAAATGTTGTGCGTCACAGATCAGTTTACCTCCCTCCGATGACGCCACAAACATATCTTATTTAGGGAATGTCCAGTTCAGAGCATTTTTCTCAGTATCTGCTGGTGTCTCACCTTTTACAAGTGCAGAGGAAGTGTCCACACTCGAGGGTGCATGGCAGACAGCTGAAAGTTGGAGACGGAAGCACATCTGTTTTTCTTTTTCCTTTTTTTTTTATTGAGACCACATGGAGGCAATGCCTGTGACTGGTACTTTTGTTAATGCCAAAGCACACAGGATGAACCCATAAAATGGCTGCCTTCAGTAGGCTTTTGATGTCTCCAAGTGGAACGTGAGATGCTTGACTGTGTGGCTAACACTGAGCTCTAACCCAGCGGTTGTTTACATTGCCAGGCTGCCTTGCATGCATCTAGTTGAATGGTGCTAAAACAAGTGGTTTACTGTAGCTAGAGGGAAACACAAGTGTTTCCAGGTGTAGATGCATGGAAAATAATGGCTTGTCGTGCATGCTGGGTAACTGAGTTTTAAAGAAAAAAGCGAGGACATTAATGCAGCTGTCGTCATCTAACAGACGACTCGGCTTGATGATCCAGTTTCTCTGATTTTATGAGACCAGCAGGCCGAGGGGACAAGTTGAAATGTTTATTGCCCTAAACTAATACCAAGTGGAGAGCTACACTGCAGAGCTTCTAAATATTTATCCTTGTTGACCTCTCCCTGCAGGACCTGATGGTGGGGGACGAGGCCAGCGAGCTGCGCTCCATGCTGGAGGTCAACTACCCCATGGAGAACGGCATCGTCAGGAACTGGGATGACATGAAGCACCTGTGGGACTACACCTTTGGCCCAGAGAAGCTCAACATCGACTCCCGCAACTGCAAGATCTTGTTGACCGAGCCACCCATGAACCCCACCAAGAACCGCGAAAAAATCATTGAGGTATGTCAACATTTTATTTGTGTATGTGTGGGCAGTCTGAAGGAATTTTATAGTTGTGTGTGTGGGGGGGGTGTTGAATAAGTAAGGGATAATGTACAGCGTACATGTATTTTAGGGATGGGGGAAAAAATCAATACATCACAGTATCACAATATATTGCGTGGCAATATTGTATTGATACACGGACGCCCAGTATCGATCTTTTATTATATAAACTATTAACCTCTTAACAATCAGACTATTCTGTCTGTCAGAGGTTGTAGCGGGCTGAGTCTTAAAGCTAGAGTGAAGTGTCATATGAAACTAGAAAACCTAAGAAATCGATTGGTATCGACCACGTCATGTTAGCTTGTCGGGAAGAACGCTAAATAACGCTCCAAAAGGAAAAACTGATATGGCATTTTCAAAGTGGTCCCTTGACCTCTGACCTCAAGATATGTGAATGAAAACTATGAGAAGTGAAAACTGTATCTTATTAGATTAATTTCATTAACCTTTATTTAACCAAGTAAGACCCATTGAGATTAAAATCTCTTTTTCAAGAGCGACCTGGCCAAGAATGGCAGCAGTACAATCAGTTTCATACACACACATTAAAAAAACAATAGATCAGCTCAAAGGTGCAATAAAAGATAAAACAGATGTTGACAAACTACATAATTTAAAGTTGAAAAAAAGTATCTTATCTCAGCATATCTCAAAATATTTAAAATCGCAGTAAGATCATATTGTGATCATATTGTGATTTGTTTTCATCAACGATCAGTTGTACTCACTGTCTGATGTTTCCTGGCTTCTCCTACAGGTGATGTTTGAGACCTACCAGTTTTCAGGAGTCTACATTGCTATTCAAGCTGTGCTGACGCTGTATGCCCAAGGTAGGAAGACACACATGCGTGATCAGGTTACGAGTTTAATCAGTTTCCATATCACAGAGATTCCCAGGTGTTCACCCACAAATTAGATTTACCCTGACACCAATGTTATAACTGGTAAATGATTAGTAGTTCAGCAGCTCAGAGGCAGAAAGCCTTTCATTTTAATTGTGGAAATATTCTTGTGTGGCAGCATGTAACTACCTACCACACCTTTGTCAAATAGTTTGTGCAAAGATTTGTTTGATGAGGCTACTTGGATACCAGACCTTTTGTGCCAGACAGTCTAGACAGTCACATGAACATCACTTTATAATGTTCCAGTGACGGACATGATATCCTGACAGTATCTGAAGTGTTCGGATGGGTTAAAGCCCACCTGTGTGGTGCTTCAAGCAGGATCAGATGAAACTATTAGAACCCACAGTGAGACTGCATGAGGTCTGTGCACTTATTAGCGGTTAATTCTTACATTAGACGTGTTATCTTGCCAGGTTTTGTGTGTTTACCCAGCTAACAATCAGTAGCCCAAAGCACACACTGGATAAAACTCAGACACAAACACACCTAGCTTGGTAGAATTGTAGATTATTAACTGTAGTGTGTATGTGTGTGTGTGTTTTAGGCCTTCTGACCGGTGTGGTGGTGGACTCGGGTGACGGTGTGACACACATCTGTCCAGTGTATGAGGGCTTCAGCCTGCCCCATCTGACAAGACGTCTGGACATCGCAGGCAGGGACATCACCCGCTACCTCATCAAGGTATCCAGTCAGTCATGACAGTCTCCGGATTCAAAGACTACAAAAACTAGCAGTTCAAACAAGTTAGTTAGTCAATAGAGTTCATAAATGTGTCATTTTGATTGATCTTCAGATGGTAGATTCTAGATAATAAGACATAGTGGTGCTGCATCATCATAATGTACAGCAGCACCGTCATTCTGCTTCCAAAATAGGTTGTTAAATTCATACTGACTAATTAACCTAAAGGTACAATTGTGTTGAGTTTTAATGTGTGTGGTAAAATGTCCCAAGTTTGTGCAGCATAAACACCAAAAGCAGTTTCCCCAAAATTTTGTGTTTGCACACGGGACTTTAAGTGTTAAGCTGAGTATACACTCTACGATTTTAGCCCGTTTTTGGCCCAAATTTTGAGCCGCATGACTCATTTTAGAGTCGGACGGAATCTCAGCTTTGTCGGGCGTCGTTTGCCGTGCAGTGTCGGAGGGGACCGAGGACAGATTAACTCCTCCCGACCGGCCGTTGGACGGCCGTCCATGGACTCACGCACAGTTGAAGCAGAGCCACGAGCCAATTCTCCAACATCAGTGCCTTATTTCTACTCTTTTTTTTTTCTTTTTTTTTACAGTAATCAGAGCATAGCTATCAAGATAACAATGTACAACAGATATAGTAAAACGTAGCTAGCTTACCTCTAATTCTCTACTGTCCTTGTCCTTATACGCCACGCCTCTTTTTTAGACGTTTCAGCAGACAGGATGGCACAGATGATCAAGGCAGCATGTTTCTGCCTTGTTGGCATTTTTGACGAGGACCTATTAACACGTACAGTGTGAGCACTCACGTCGTGGCTGACGATCGGACCGAACAGTGTGAGCTCATAAATCGAGCTTTGGCTTTAAATCGCACAAGATCTACTCGTACAGTAGGAGTAGGAGTTAAACAACAACATTTCTAAAAATCGTACAGTGTATGCCCAGCTTTAGCCAATCACTTGAACAGGTCAAATAGTGACTCTAGGACCAATTTAATACAAATACTGAGATACAAGAGAAAGATACAAATACTGTACATGAAAAAAGAGCTCAAACTGACTGGCAGAGGTTCAGCAATGTTCTCATGAACACACAAAGCATACATTCGATCAAAAACTTTTTTTCAAAGACTAAAAACATCTCAACAGGAGAAAGAAAAACTACCTCACAACAGCACTTTCTTTTTCTTTTCTTTTTAAATCTATTTTGTTATTTTTTCTCGATCTTTGTGTAACAAAAAGCCATTAAAAGTTCAGTTTCAGTTAGTCTCTTCCAGTCCTGTTTCCCCTCTCAGGCAGTTATTTTCATGCATTTTTAGTGAAACAAATATGTTTGAGTTCAGTCTCTTTAAATGGGCTAGAATCATTAAAAACAAATCCAGATTGTTTAAGTCGAGGGTCGTTGCTCTTTATGAAGGGGAAACTGGCATCTTCTTTGTAAAAGGAAGTAACAAGGTCTTAATTTTGAGAAGCTCTAGTCCTGTTTAAATGAACATATCAAGGGATCTCAGTAAAAAGAAAAACACTTTCTGACCTTCCTCGCCTTCTTTCTGCCTTTTCTCTCCCATCCTCTGGGTGCAGTTGTTGTTGTTGAGGGGTTATGCCTTCAACCACTCTGCAGACTTTGAGACGGTGCGTATGATGAAGGAGAAGCTGTGCTACGTTGGCTACAACATCGAGCAGGAGCAGAAGCTGGCGCTGGAGACCACCGTGCTGGTGGAATCATACACGGTAAATACTCACGTGTTTTCATTTTCAACAACTGATAAATCTAACCTTAGTTTTATGTTTAATATAACATTATTTCAGAAGTGAGCCACGTGTACAGCATCAGTGCTGGTACAGTCACTCTATTAATACCTACAGAGGAAGTTTAGGATGTGGCTTTTACATATGTTTCACACACTGAGCTAATAATGTAACCTGGTGTTTTGTGGTTGTCATTTCATCAGGTGTGCAGACACAGTAGCCAGTGTGAAGCCAGACTTAAAAATGAGCCCTCGCATGGACACTGTGCATTATTCACTCTGTTGCCATCAATTGGGGGGGGGGGGGGAAGAAAGAAAAACATGACAATAGATAGCACAAACATTTAAATAAAGACCCCTCCAAAAAGAAGATAGGATAAATAGTTTCTGGATAGGATAGGACCAGGTGGACTCTCCATTTGGCCACTTGGATACCCAAAGTGTGCCAAATGGGTTTTCTACCTCTTGAAAGGGAATCTGGCTCTAAAATACTACTGATATCCACTACAGGAGGCTATGTGCACACAATGGAGCCTTTGGCCATGACATTAACCCTGTGCGTCATCACATTCTACCATTGTGCACAGTATAAAATCAATAAAAAACAACTACATTGTATAATGGAGTAGTTTTATTATAATAATGATGATGAATATGTTCAAGTAAAACTTAGATAATAATAAATAAGATCAATAACAATGTAAATAATATAACAAAAAATAATCCAAAGTCAAGTATGTACATTCAATATAAAAACAGTCAAAAATATTATAAAGTAAAAATGCAATTTCTCGTGCGTTGATTTTGTAACTGAAATATTGATATCATAACAAACATTGTTTTCACCAAATACACTTGGAGTGTTGTTTTAGTAGCGTTAAGGCCTCGTCTTTTAGAAACAATTCAGAGAAAAGACCACCACAGCATTTTATGAAGTTTTTAAAGGCAGTGTTTTAACACAGAGCTCAGTGGTACCGGGTTCGTCGGGTAAAAGAGGTAAGCAGCTGTTGGCCATTCAATAGCAACATATTTCCAGCCCTCTGGGATTCTCGTTTGTGTTTACTTTTTTTAAATGTAAAATGAGTTATTTTCATGCACACAAGTTTCACATTTCTGCTCAAAATAGCATTTTAGAAAGAATCCCTCCCAAAGGATTTGTTATTCAAAAGTGGCAGTATTTAGAACTAATCAAAACTAATGGGGTAACTAAATCTGTTTCTGCACTGAGTTAAGTAGACTACCACATGCCCGTTGTTGGTTCTGTTGGCTGCTTTAGGACCGGGCAGTGCTGCTGACTAACTGTTTTCTCTGGGACTCAAACATATGGGGGTGCAGAGCTCCTCCACCAGGCTTGCTTTTCTTTCCAAGGCCCTTTTCCCTGCAGAGGGAACCACAGAATCTAAACGCAGGCCCTGAAGTCTGTGTTACTGCACGCCTTACCGAGCACATGTTGTGTCTCAGAGCTCACTGACCGTGTGTGTTTGGGTTAGTGTAGGCGACTGTGTGTGCGTGTAGGTGTGTGAACATGTATGTGTAAGTATCGTTTTGTGTGCCGAAACAAGGAGGGCAATGTAACTGTGGCCGAAGGGCCCTGAACTGTGCGTTACATCATTTCCTGTGTAGCCACTTTGCGGCGGTGGCTGCCGGGCTCCGCTTCCTCCCACTGCCCTCGGCTGAATGAAGCCTTTTTATAGTCACACACACACATTCACTCTACTCAGCTTGGAGCCGACACACTCGCTGCTTTAACTTGCTGTACAATATTATCTTGGAGGATCTAGACACACATACATTTTTCTTTAAAAAGGTTTATTGAGAAGTTATGACTTCCTGTCATACATCACAAACAGCCATTGAACAGTATCAGTCTTAATTCATACATTCAAGATTTATGACTCTCTGTTGAGTCATACATTAAATCCTACCTCTTCAGTGGTGTCATATTTTCCTTTTTTTCCGTCTCTTTTCATCTCTTCCCTCCCACACATCTCCAGCTGCCAGATGGTCGTGTGATTAAGGTGGGAGGAGAGCGGTTTGAGGCCCCTGAGGCTCTGTTCCAGCCCCACCTCATCAACGTGGAGGGCGTCGGAGTGGCCGAGCTCCTCTTCAACACCATCCACGCAGCCGATATAGACACCAGGTGAGGCCAACGACAGTGTACGGACGCACTCCGATGCCGATAAAGACACATCAAAATATACTGTACTAAGAGTGTTTCTGCTCTAACACACATTAATACACAACATTAACAAGCACACACACACACACACACAGATGTGCAAAATGGTGGTGTGGGCCCAGCAGAGCTCCCAGTGCAGCAATAGAGGGTTTTAGATATCAAACTAAATATTTCTTGCACACAGAGTTCTGTATGGAAAGTATGAAAATGTATCTTTTGGTATGTAAAAGAGTGGAAATATCCAAGAAAATGTATGCTTGGAAACCCAATAAGTCATTATTTCTTCCTTGCTGTTGGAGAATTCACCTTAAGTCACTGAGGGACTTAAATCTGTGGTGTCTTGAAAGTACATTTTCAACGTTTGTGGACTTAAAAATGGAAAAAAATCTGCCTATTGGGAAGGAAACTAGTAGAGTTGTTCTGAGACCAGTATCGGAAATGCGTCCGATACTGCCCAAAATTTGGGATCGGGTATCAGCAAGTACGCCAGTCTATGCACAAATACCATAATTTATTCACGTGGGAAAAAACTTCTCTTTCCGTCTGCATGTTGTTGGGTCTCTTCCTGCTCTCACCCTCTCTCTGTCTCCCCGTCATCAGGTCTGAGTTCTACAAACACATCGTGTTATCAGGAGGATCCACCATGTACCCGGGCCTGCCGTCTCGGCTGGAGAGGGAACTCAAGCAGCTCTACCTGGAACGTGTGCTCAAGGGAGACGTGGACAAGCTTTCGGTGAGATATCAACCCTTAAACGCCTCATTTATAAATATTTGAAAGATTTGTGTCGATTGCCACCCGATTCGACTGTTATCAGGCCATTAAATAGGCGTTATCAGTCACTATAAGCACCATAGATGTGGGCCAGTAGGGGCCTACTACGCTGTGAAAGTGAAACTTAAGAGCAACACGTTCTAACATGTTGTAAAACTGAATGAAACGTCACGTTTTGAAGACAAACAAAAAGGCTTCTTTAGGTTTAGAGAACAAAACTACAACTTCTTTAGGTTTAGGCAAAAAGTTAGTTTAGGGAAAAACGTTGAGTTTTGGGTTCAAATAACTACAAAGACAAAGACAAGTACACATTGTTGGTTTCACACGGGATGTGAACTCCAGTCTGCTTGGTGAAAAAAATGTTTTTTGTCCCATCCGCTGTCTATACTACAGCGCCTGACTTCCACTTCTGCTCCTGTCATAATTATTACAGTCGCTGACGTGTTCTTTTATACCTTCTTTCGGTGATCTACCATGTGAATGGATGATAAAACCTACTAGTTGGTATAGTAGGCCCCTATTGACCCACATCTATGGGGCTTATAGCGACTGGTAACGCCTATTTAGTAACCTGACAACAGCCTAATTGACTGCAATTGCACTGCGACCGATGTAATCTAAAAATAAAGTCATATTTAACATTCAGATGAGCCAAAGTCTGGTTTTACTGCACCAGGTCTCTCAGTTGGTGTGAAGTATTATTTCCAGCTGATTCTCTGGGTTTGTTTGAGTTGGCCTGGGCGGGGTTCCCCACATGTGAGAGAGCAGTAAAGTGCCAGAAAGCTTCAACTACCACAGGGAACATATTCGAGTCAGTTTTAGTGTGTAAACGGCTTCATCTGACAGTATCTCCTTTGTCCTGATGAGGTTGAATCCCACACACTGAGACTTCACAGTGGAATAAATTAAACACCCTGAATGATGTACTTGAACCTTCTCTGAAAGGAGCAAAGTTTACCATTATGTTTTGTCTCAGACTGGTGCAGTGTGCGTAGTCCACCACCAGGGGGTGATAGAGGTTAACAGACATTAATTTAACTTAAGCAGAGCACTTTAATGACAACATATGTGGGGTTCACTTCCCACTGATAAATATTTGTTTTGGAAAAATATCCCTACGTTACATTTCCACTTCAGTATCCCAAAGACAGTGATGATTTTACACAGAACTATTTTGTAAACAAAGGTCTACGGATGACTCATACGTTTAAAAGCAAGTCATTATGTGCTTCACTTTTCTGCCCACAACTGCAGCCGGTTTCGGTTTTCTTCGACTGTTTACATCTCATTCAGGAATGGAAGTCTTTATGTGTAGTGATAGTGTTTTTCACATGTCTTTCATGAACAGTAACTCAAAATGTGTGCAACAATACGGAACACTTTTTGTTGATAGATCCCCAAATATGTTTTATACCAAATATTTGAAAGATGGCTGTTAAAAGCTTGTAGTTTTCTCTTTCATAGTGGCTGTGACCAGCTTGAATTCATGTCGGTTACAATGGATTCCCATGTTGACAGGGTTTCACAGTGGTGGAAAAGAGTTATCAAAAACATCCATAAAAAACATTCCTGTTCTCTGCTATTTAATATGCTCCGTCTGATCTTCCAAACACTCAAAATATGGCTAAATAAATACGGTGCCTCCATTTGTAGCTTGCACCTTTTAGCTGTTTGTTTGTCGCTCGCAACTCCGTTTAGACAGCGCGCCACGTGAGCACCAAACAGAAGCCGCGTCTTTCGCCCTATTTGGTGAAAATATGAGTGTTTGGAACATACTGAGGATACAGACCGAGAGCAGAGGAGTGCGTTATGTGGAAGGAGTGGTCTGAGAAGTTTGTTTTGATGCTTCTCCCATCTTAAAAACTTGTCACCATTGCAGTAAGTTGTGTCTGACATGAATGGAAGTCACTTTTCCCAGATGATTTTGAGTGGAGTATCAATTTAAAGAGTGTGAAATGCGTCGCTAGATGTGACAAACCCACAGAGAATTATCACCCTGCGGTCCCCTTCAGCTTTTCAGAGTCTTTTAACATCCTTAAAGCTTCAGTAGGCAGAACATTTTTGGCATCATTGGGCAAAAATTCCACAATAACCTTTCAGCATATTGTAATTCAAGTGTTCTGAGAGAAAACTAGACTTCTGCACCTCCTCATGGCTCTGTTTTCAGGCTTTAAAAAATCAACTTTGGCCAATCTCAGGTCATTTCAGAGATTATCCGGTTCCAGGTCACATTATTAGGAGTTATTGTGATATGATAAATAATTCTTGGCCATTTTATCCGACTGGCTTTCCATCATACTTCCATATTTGGGCCGGTATACTCATGAAACATGTATTAAATTGCATTTTATGTGGTATTACAACAGTCTTTAAAAAGTGAATTTAACTTGATAAACCCTGCAGAAACCCTGACTATGAATTTTGATAAAAGTCTCCATGTAGTCCAGACTGTGCAAAATCAAGTCCACACCGATGAGAAAAACATTTAGATGTTTATCACATCCGAGCTGAGAAAAACAAAACGCCGTGACGCTTTGAGCCGCCTGTGACTGCAGGACACTTCTTTGTTACACGGGGGCCGTCTTTTATGTCTTTTGTGTCCCCCTTGTCTCGTAGAAATTTAAGATCCGGATCGAGGATCCTCCCAGGCGAAAGCACATGGTGTTCCTGGGCGGAGCCGTGCTGGCCGACATCATGAAGGACAAGGACAACTTCTGGCTGACCCGGGAGGAGTACCAGGAGAAAGGAGTCCGCGTGCTGGAAAAACTCGGAGTCACCGTCAGATAAAGCACTGGACGGACACACACACACACACACACACATAGATATACACAAACACACACACATACATGACATGCACACATCTCCCCCTCCTCGCCCACATCGCAGAGTATATATCTATTTATCCCTCTTCTTCTCTCTTTCGGCTCTTGATACTCCTCAAACATCAGAGGGAGTCGAGCCGTCACCTCCTCCTCCTCCTCCTCTCTCCTCTCTGCCTCTCTTCTCTCCTGGTTTGGGATTGGCTCACACTTTTCCTCGCAAGAACCAATTCCATCACACTCAAACCCCTCCTTTACTTAATACTACGAATTGAAGGGTTAATGTTGGTGTATTTTGGATTTTCACTGGTGCAGAAGGTTAAAAGCATGGCGGGGAATGTTAACTCTGCTTGTTTACCTCCAAATAGTGAGTGAGAGTTAAATGTGGTGTTTCAGAAAGTTTCCCTCCCTTGATTAAACCTCCGGAGGGGTGAAATCGATGCAAAGTTTCTGTAAAGCTTCACAATCAGGGTCCCACCACAAACAGCCACGGGCCGCTTTTCAGCATCTGTTCCAGGTGAGCGAGAACTGATCACATTTTTATGTCGGTTTTTTATAAATGATATCATGACTTTTTCTTTTCTGGGAGAGGGATTACTTTTTGTTCTGCTTTTTTTTTTTTGTTGGAGTTCAATTTATATCTTTTTTTTTCTTTTGTTGCTGTGCACTACTACCATTGTAAATGGAGTGTATTGTGGTAACTGAAGTTCCTCCACGTTTTTATGAAGAATTGATTTATAAAGGGACAAATAACGCAAAGGAAAAGCCCCTGATCTCGACATCGGGCGTGTGACGGTACTTTGTGGGCGGTGAGACGATGTTGGGCGGGAGTTATACTCTTTGTTCCTCATCAGACCGCCTCGCCTCTGCCTCCTCCCTCGGTGTAAATCTCAAGCTGAATGAACGGGTGCGAGCAGTTGACGACGCCATAGCACCTCACCCGTCGTATTCCTTCTGATCCACCACAGCACGGAGGCAGTCGCAGGTTGGCGATGATTCGAATCTGGGGCGCCGCAAAACTGGGAAAAATTAAAACGGTATTTTATCAATGTCGAAATACTGTTGAGACCATATTTAAGTTCTCCAGTCCTTCACTCCCAACGGTCGTCTTAATGATTACTGGAGGCACTTCTATTTGAAAAATGTGTGTATATTTTTTTTTTCTTCCTCTTTCCATGAACGTCTATCCAGTGCCAAGTGCAGTTAATGTTAACTGGATCTCTCATGTTTTAATGTCTTTCTTTTGTCACTGTTTTTATTTTCCTGTGTTGTTCATAGCATAACTGCCTAACGCTGATTTAAATAAAGAAAAGTGATTTATAAGGATGTTTGTTTGGGCAGGTTCTTCTTTTTGACACAATCAGGTTCCTACTTGCCAACCCTCCCGATTTGGAGACTCGTGTTTGTCATCGCCCTCTCCCGGTTTCCTCCCGGGGTCACAATTCTCCAGATTTATGGAAAATGTCCACACCTTTTTTCCTTTTCGTTATCTCAACCTGTTTCTGGCTCTGTACAGCGTGTATAAGCTCTACTGTTTCCACCCTGACGCCAATAGAGCTACACCAAATGTCTTTTCCCGGCGGAGGAGAGCTGCTCGCAGCACCGTGGCACAGTTTGAGCTGCGCTCGTCGCACATCACAGCATCACAGCATCACAGCAAAGCCGGTGTGGCGTGGCACAAGCAGGCGCAAGCCATTGTGGGTTTCAGAGCGCAGTGGTGCCGTTGTCACGTTGTGTCTGAAAGGGCCTTCAGTGAGTGAGAGAGAAATGGAGTACTGAGAGAAAGAAATACTCAAGCAGGGGCAACAATTAATGAATGAAAACTGATGAATATTAGCCTAGTTTATACCAGATATTCACACAAGTTCACGCCAGAGGAACAAATTATTTAGTTTTCTTCCCTGAGAATAGAAAGTAAAATTAAAATAGGCCTATTTAACAAAAAAATGCTCTTGCAGTGTACTTATTTTGTTATTTTCATTCTTTAAAAGTCACCAGAATGCAGGAAACAAAGTCTCTGAAACTCAAATATTATGAGTTATATGAAGACTTATTCTGGGTTTTACTCTGAATAGATGATTTAGTCAACCCAGTGTAGTTCACAGTAGAGTTACAGCTAACAATTTACTTTCATAATTGATTGGTTTTCTTGGTCATTAAGTCTACTTGCCTTCCTTCAGGAGTCTTTTTGTCCGACCAACAGTCCAAACACCCCAAAGATAAGATAATATTTGACATTTGTGCTTGAAAAATGTTGACTGATAATCAAATTATTGGCCAAATAATCATTTCAGCTGTAGTTCACAGTTAACAACCGTGTTTTTAGTTATTTCCAGTACCCTAATAGAAGAAAAAATTAAAAAAAAAATCCTGTACATGCTGTATGACTACATTTAACTCAGTTCTTCTTTATTATTTGGAGGTTTTACGAATAATCCCTATGCATGCAGTCTTGTTGCCCAGCCACAATCCACAATCAATCTGACACCAATCAAACAGAAAATTAAGCATGAAAGTTCATCCTTCATGTGATACTGTTGTAAGCTCTCTAGGAAAGATGACCTAAATAAATAATGGTTGCTTTGTCAGTCGGAAATTGTTATGAAACACAGCCTGTATTAACATGCTCGCTGACATGCACCCAGTCAACTCAGGTTGTGAGTCATCTTTGGACTGAGAGGAACAAATTGATAAAAAAGAAAGAAAAAAAAAGGTAAAGTTGACTGATGTACATCAGCAAGATCACAAAATAACCTGCCTGCCTGGTGGGATGTGTTTGCTTATTGTCACACCTTTCCCGTCACCACCACCAACGCCAGCCTGCAATATTAAAACTCTTGTAATAAATTACTTACCTTTTTTACCTACCTGTTGTCCAGCCACAGAAACCCTGACACAGGCTGCTGACTTTATGTTGGATCTTAACCTCTTAAGCCTTAGGGTGCTGGAAGGTGTGGTTCACCTAGATAGACATGCCCAAAATAAATCAAGAATAGCTCCACAACTACCAGGTTTATATGCATGATCTTGGTCTCTATGGATAGGTAAGACCTCAGAGAATTCATCCCCAGTGTGAGTAACATTGTGACTGTTACTATGCCTGAGTAAATTGTGATGAACCAAAGGAAAAACTTACATTTTTATCCTCACCTAAAATGTTTTTAAGAGTAGACAGTGGATAACACCATTATAGCAAGGATGCCATGCACAGAGATGCCACTGAATTCATTCAGCAACTTCTTGACTACAACTGTGCCAAAGCAGATATAAATAACACAAAGCACATAGATTCTACAAAGGTTTTAGTGAGGATAGGACCAGGCGGACTCTCCTTTTGGCCACTTGGATGCCCAAAGTGTGCCAAATGGGTTTTCTACCTCTTGAAAGGGAATCTGGCTATAAAATACTACTGATATCCACTACAGGAGGCTATGTGCACACAATGGAGCCTTTGGCCATAACATTTACCCTGTGCATCATCACATTCTACCATTGTGCACAGTATAAAATCAATAAAAAAACAACTAAATTGTATAATTTTGACTCCAAATTGAGTAGTTTTATTATAATAATGAAATATGACCAAGTAAAACTTAGATAATAACAAATAAGATCAATAACAATGTAAATAAGATAACAGTTTATTTCAGATTGGAATACAATTATTTAGAAAATGTTTGAGAATTTGCTTGATGTGAAGTTGATTTTTAAGTTTTGCCACTTTAAAAACTTAGGTTTTAGGAAATTACAATCTATTTTTAACCATGTCTGAAAGTTTATGTCTTTTGTAGGATTATACATCTAACAAGAACATCATGCAAAACATCAGAAAACAGTGAAAAATACCTATCACAATTTCCTTGACAGTCCAAAACCCAAATATATTCAGTTTCCTGCAACACAAGACAAATAAAAGCAGAAGATTATCACATTTGATAACTGGAACCATCAACTGTTGACATTTTGCTTGAGACATAACTTGTGAATGGTTGCAGATGAATTGTCTGTGGTTTTCTACGACTGATTGCATCTATAGTCTTTTGCAGAGAGCTGCAGGTGAGGTTAGTCGGGTTGAGAGATAAACGGCCCCACCAGAGGAGAGGATGGAGGTACGGGGGTGTCTGAGGCTTCGGCCACAGACCAGAAGGAGGAAGAGGAAATGGAACAGTGGCAGAGGACTGGCGCCACCAGAGGAAGAGGCTCTCTTTCCGTGCCTGAAATAAAGATCTCACTCGGCCTTGTTCCATTTTAATCCCTCGACTCTTGCCACTTCCCTCGCAACCCTGAACTGTTACCTCTGAAGCAAGTTTCCTCCCCATCACAGCACAAACAGACGCATCAACAGAAGACATAATGCACCTGATTCGACTGTTATCAGGCCATTAAATAGACGTTATCAGTCACTATAAGCACCATAGATGTGGTTCATTAGGGGCCTACTACACCTACTACGTTGTAAAAGTGAAAGTGAGCTTTCTAACATGTTGTAAAACTGAATGAAATGTCACGTTTTGAACACAAACAAAAAGGCTTCTTTAGGTTTATGCAACAAAACTACAACTTCTTTCAATTTAGGCCAGTTTTTCCTCACCAAAATTTAGCATAAGTTTGGAGCGTTATTATGTTATGAGTCCGCTACCACCCTAAAAATCACAAGTTGTGTCAATAAGTTAAAGAAATTAGTGGCGTTAAAATTAATTTGCGTTCATATGTTATCATCACGTTAACTTTGACAGCCCTAATTAAAACAAAAGGCTTCTGATTTTTCAGATTTAATACTACTATTTGTTTCATTTTACAAGTTTTGGGTCTTTTTATTACTCATATATTACCATGTAACTCGTGTTAATATTACATCATACATGCCACAGGAAGCATTCTTCACTATCAATACTTTCACTTTTGGTGCTTGAGTATATTTCACTACTAAAACAATTACTTGTATTTAACTTTTTAAAGGACTTTTATGACAAAAATGACTTTATTTGTAGTGTTTTTCTATAATGGCATAACTTAGATAAACACTGTTTTTTAAGTTGCTGTTGCACAAACCCTGTCTAGCTAACACATTTTCCACAGGGTGGGAGTAGAGAGATGTTTTCCTCAGAGGTCTTGCTCGGTTTATCTCAGGTGCAGGGTTTGAACTCAATGCTTAAACAATTATCTGGCTCCTTGTAAGCTTTACTTCTGCAACATCTGCGTCTATCAGGTAACTTAGACCTGACGGAGAAACACAACGGGCTGAAATGTTGCTCGCCGGGTGCAGACGTATAGAACAAAATCTCAGCCGTAAGGAGGAAAACATCAGAAAATTCTGCCTATCTTTGGACATGAGAGCGCAGCACTGGTGCGGGACGAGCCACCCATTCCTGTAAACTTCACTGGGAAGTGAGCGCCGGTGCTGTGTGCACCCAGAGAGGGGCCACGCTGACCCCATTACACGAGCAGATATCTTAAATGTTTGCACATGTGGACTGTGATGCTGTTTGCAGCCGTTGAGCTGCTTAGCAGGCCCCCAAAAGCCCTCAGGGACCTTCTTTTTCTTCTCTTTTCTCTCTCTCCCTCCCCCTCCCCCTCCCCTCTCTCGCGCTCCATCATTATCGCCCACATGCTTTTCCAGAGACATCCTGAGTGAAACAGCTCGACGTCCTCGATGGCTATCACATGTTCCTGCCGAGGAGGGAGGCAGCCGAGGAAAGACATCTTGAAGAGAATGAAACAGGGTGTACTAGGCTGAGGTTGTTTTATTTCATTAAATACTTAACAAAGAGTTTTGTGAATCAAACTGGGAAAGTTTTTAAAACATGAGAAACTTCAGGCCTTGACTGACATTTTCCCTCCTCCAGATCTCCCCATGAAGTCATGGGTGACGTCCTCTTTCTTTCAAATTTATTTCTCTCTAAGGATTCTGTATTTGCTTTTAAAAAAAACAACCTGTTTAGGGACTTTTTGCATGACTTCAAAACTATTTGTTGAAAGTTTATGAGTCTGTTAAAAAAATATAGTTTCAATAAACTATTTTAGATACTGAATAAGGGACTTTAAATGGGATATATATAATGGAAAAACTCACTTTTTCAGCGCTTGTGCTCATACATTTGGGTATCTGGCAACACATTCTCACTCCCAACTTATCAAATACCGCCGCTTGGTTAGTGCTCCTCGGCATCGGAGACCGACGCACGGGGTACCCCTCTAGCGTGACTTTTGGACAGACCAGGGACGGCGTGTCAATATACGCTCATTACGTGCGTAGTGTCCTTTCAAAAATAATTCTGTTTTCACAGGAAGTTAGGTTTAGGCAACACAACCACTTCGTTAGGGTTAGGAAAAGGTTGTGGTTGACGTTAACTTCACGTGACTGACGTACCGACTTGAGACTTGACAGAGACGTAGCACGGCGGTGCTGTGAATGAGAGAAAGAAACGTTATTTTCTGATTAATTCTGACAATTAAATAACCCTCAAACACTCAACAGATGATTTACTGTGGAGACAAATGCTCTTAGTTACACTTTCCTCTGCTGCATTTCATTCTTTACCTCCAACGTGCATCAGTAATACTATGCAGCAGTAAATGTCGTCGCAGTGAGTTATAATAATAATATGTTATTTGTTTTATCAATGTGTGTAATCCAGAATATTTTGGGTGGATGCTGAACATTATTTATGAAGGAAAACTGGGCAAACAATTCAGTTTCAAGAAAAGGACATTCTTATCTGTTTGGAAAAGATTGTTGGGAAAATGCCACATTCACAAGAAGAGATGGATGGACTCCAAACCAAAATTTTAACATTTTTTATCAAGAACTGAGACAATAAGGCACCACAATAAAAAAACATTAAGAATAAGAAGGCAATCAGAACTATGTGTTTGATAGATTTCTTATGGACAGATGATAATCTATGTATGTGAACTATCAAAATAAATAAATTAATAAATATAAAATAATTGTATAAAATAAATTAAAAAATATTAAAATAATAATAAATAATAATGATAATAATAGTAAAATAATAATAAAAAAAAAAAATTATATATATTATATATATATATATATATATATATTATTATATATTTTATATATATATATATATATATATATACCGTTTATATATAAAAATCAGATTTTGTACCACTTTTCTCTATATAAATGTTTTTTTTTTTAATGATTATTGTATTTTATTTATTTATTGTTTACTTTTTAATGCACCCCTGGAATAACCAGTTTTGTAAATATTGTTATTGTAGTTATATTTTCTGAAATAAAAAAAAAAGATGAACGAGGAAGTTACATGATTTGTTAGCTGAGTGTTGGACTTTCCTCATTGGCTGTTGCTCTTTCATAATGAAAAGGTGGAAACACTCCTTTGTTTACGTTTTCAGGTGATGCGTGTCAGCAGTTCCGCTCAGCACATCCGGTCATGGACCGCGTCTCCACCGCTTTCTATTCGTTTCCAGCGCGACGCGTCCGGCGCACGACTAAATATGTTAATTGGTCGCACCGGTGCGTCATTAAGCAAATTATGGTTCATCTCCACAGCATGGATGTAGGTCCACAGGGGCGTTTTTGGACGAACTCTTTCCCTCGTGCTCTGCTGCTGCTCCCAGCTTCTAAACTGGAACCAACATGGTGACTCGTTTGGAAACTTTCTTCTCTTATATCACGAAAATAGTTCACTGAAATGTGTTTCTGAAAACATTTAATGCGAGAAATAAGGCGTGCAGTTGCTGAATCTGTCTTTATTTTGGATAGATAACGCTTAGTTTAAAAGTTTATCGGGAGTTTCCAGAGCAGGCAAGTCCATACCTGCTAACCTTGAGACGGAGACTTTGTGTAATTCTGGTGACTTTTAAAGAATGGAAATAGCAAAATAATAAGTACACTGCAACAGCATTTTTAATCTTAAAGGGACTGTTTGTAACTTCTTACACGTATAAATCACCCGGGTCGTTGTCCCATGCGCGCTCGCGTGTGACTACGCTGTTCAGACTCAGACTCCAACACAAACTACACGGAAGCACCAAAACCTCTTGGTTGTATCTAGTGAAGCCCGTCTGTTAAACAGTGTTGGCCGCGGTCGGAGGACGCGGGGGAGACCGTAGCTTTGGTCTCCAGGGCCGGAGTCTCTGCTGTACTATGCTCCTCTGCTCCTCTGCCTGCCTGCTTGTCTTTACTCAGCTCGCTCCACTCTTACGTGCATGCGCGCACACTACACACTGCATAAGAGTTAGTTTAGCTCTGAGAATACCTAGTGAATGTACAGTGGATGTTTGTGCAGAAATAACTGCTGCAGCTCCTCCAGACCAACAGAGGTTTCCCGTGTCTTGTGAAGTGACGGGGCTCCGCAACGAGAAACGTTATCGTCTCCGACCAAAACTCCGGTGTCTGTCTGTATGTGTGAAACCGCACCCTGTACTCTTCCTCGAGAAACATCACATCATGTGACTATGACATGAAGAGACCTATTAACTGTTTTTACGTCAAGAAAAATGCTGCGGTGTCCGTTACACATGTACTCGACTCTGAACAACCCAGCCAACATCACCGGTGGAGGGAACCGCTCCACCACCTGTCTCCCTGGTCCAAAGGTAAGATGTCTAATCCTGAACAGAGGTACCGGTCTGTGTGGTGGGGTGTGTGTGAGACACTGTACTTTTAATAACACAACTTTACCGCTAATTTCTTCTCTGCTCCGATGATCGCCAAACAGCTGCTTGTAGCGCTTCATTACATTACGCTACTCTTATATACCGACGTAATGTGTAAACATGTGGATACCTGACAGTACGCAGTAAACTCACTGTCGATCATGCTACATTGTGAACAACAAATCCGTGTTGAAATCGGCAGGACGAGAGCTAAACGGGAGGCGCCATTCATTTACATTATGATGCGTTCAGGCTCAATTCAATAACGATGAATACGTTATATGTTCAAATGTAATCTTGTAAAATGTAGTTTTTGGTGAGAAACATGAAATCCACTTGTTTGAAGGAGATGTTTTCACAGAAATAGATATTAGAGAGGGAATCATGACCTGTTTAACTTCCTAACAAAAACCAGTATGCAAAATAGTAATAAAAGAGTGGATGTTGAAGTAGGTGGGATTTATCGGTTTGTTTTGTTTTTACTGTGGTATCGAGTTGGTATCGAGAATCGTGGAATTTCATTTTAAAGCCACTAATTTCTTTAATGCATTAACGCAACTCAGTTTTAACGCTATAGTGAAGATACTGGTATCATATGAAACTAGAAAAACCTTATGAATCCATTGGTACCAACCATGTCATGCTAGCTTGTTGCAAAGGAGACTAAATAACGCCCCACAGTTACGCTAAATTTTGGTGAGGAAAAACTGCCATGGACATTTTCAAAGGGGTCCCTTGACCTCTGACCTCAAGATATGTGAATGTAAATGGGTTCTATGGGTACCCACGAGTCTCCCCTTTACAGACATGCCCACTTTATGATAATCACATGCAGTTTGGGGCAAGTCATAGTCAAGTCGGCACACTGACACACTGACAGCTGTTGTTGTCTGTTGGGCTGCAGTTTGCCATGTTTTATGTTAAATGCAGTACCTGTGAGGGTTTCTGGGCAATATCTGTCATTGTTTTGTGTTGTTAATTGATTTCCAGTAATAAATATATACATACATTTGCATAAAGCAGCATATTTGCCCTCTCCCATGTTGATAAGAGTATTAAATACTTTTTAAATACATTTTGAACAGATGAAAAATATGATTAATTTACGATTAATCTCGATAATAATCACGATTCAATATTTTATTCGATTGACAACCCTAATATTTATATTTAATTTAATAATCCTTTGATGCATTTTGTTCCTCTGATTTGATGCACTGATAGAATGTGTTACTAAAACAGGAGGAACATGGAGTTCAGTGATAATGCATGCAGCAGAAAAGAGCTGCGGTTTGTTACAGCAGACATTTATGGGGAAGTAGTACCTTCGATCCGAGAGTAAAATTAAGCAGCAGACTCGCGTGTGGTTTCACTGTTTTCTCTCATTTTATTGGAGGCGGAAGGTAAGACACACATTTCACTTTAGTTTTCTCACAGACCTGGCCACCCTTCAGTATCTACAAAGTACTTCCTGTTCCTTCTCGAAAGCAAGAGCTACATCCATCGTACATGTTAGAAACAGTTATTTTTAAAAAAACAAAATAGAAATAAAAATGTACAACATACACTTGATATATATAATATAATTTTTGCTCTTTTTTTTTACAGAGGTAAAAATACTAAGCGTAAAAAATGGGTCTAATTCATTACAAGGGAGTCTTTTAATTTTTTATCAATTTAAATACACAAGGAGATAAAGAGGATGCGTTCAGGCACTTGTAAATGGCTCTGACATGAGAGAACACACTCAAACACCGGACGAGACGGAGAAAGAAAGATGACACACAAACACACACTCTTTCCAATCTGATTGGTCCCGTCCCTGATACATCACATCATTGAAGGATCTGATTATACTGGTGTTAGTATGTGATTCAGCTGATCCCAGGAGCTTTGGATCAAGGAGCAGGAGAGGGGAAAAGGATGTGGGATAAACACACACACACACACACACCAAGGACGTACGTACTGGTACACAGGACAGGATGTATGAAACAGACACAACCAGGGAAGGGAAGAGGACATCCTCAGGCATTCTGTATTTCAACTACAGTAAGTGACATTTCCTCGGCAAAACAATCAGGGGTGGATGTTTGTTTCCAGCTGTTTTTTTCGGACTCCCGTTCTTTTCCAGTGGGACCCTACTGATGTCCTGCTTCTTCTTCTTTATTTATTTTAAAAGCTTATTGTGTTCCCGGTCACATCTACACCTGACACTGCCATCAAGACGAAGCATAAAGCACCCGAGCGGTTGTCAGTTTAGTGTTGTGCTGTCAAGTGCGAGGCCGCGATTGGTCGGCTGCAGTGTCACTGAAACATCAGGCGACACAGGCAGGTAGGACAGCATTTTTGTTTTCCTCCAACTACCTGAGTTTGTACAACCACACACATACTGTGACCCTGAATAAACAAACTTTAACGGTTTCTTTCTCGGTCGAGCTGTTGTCGAACATCTGACGGTTTGGGCATGGCGATGATGCAAATCTGGCGTGGAGGAAAACAAATAGACAGAAGAACAGCGCCCACCAGTCACATGCAACTGTGGTTTCAGCAAGTTAACCTAACACTTATAAATAAAAAATATTGGCCTTAAAGGAATAGTTTGACTTGTAAGGGATAATGTACAGCGAGCCGGTTATTGTTGTGAAATAAACCCCGACTGAAGGGGTTTATTTCACAACAATGACCGGCTCGCTGTAAATCATCTGCTTATTACACGGCTACTTACTTAAGAAATCAATGATTTGACACAAAAAGGGTTCTACAGAGCTGCTCCCATAGCAACAGTCTGTTATACATAGCAATATTCTGCTATAAAGACGACTCACAGGCCACACTTCACCACTGCTCTAGTGTGAATTCGGCGTTACTGGGCCTGGCCAAGAAATAGTCCGGCACATAACCCCCCGGAAAAACCACAACTTGTTTTTTTTTGCACTTTGGTTTTTGTACGAACTAAAACAAACAAGATATAACGTGTTAATTTGTGAGTTTTAGAGGTACTGGTAGCTGGACTTAGTTACCGCTGGACAGAGCCAGGATAGATTACCCTGTTTCCTGTGCTTATGCTAAGCTAAGCTAACCGCCTCCTGGCTCACAGACATGACGGTGGTATCGATCGTCTCAGAAAGCAATAAACGTACTTCCTACAGTGTCAGATTATTTATTTATTTTTACACTCAAGAATGACTCCTTACATTACTGTAGTGACACTGTACATGTCAAAGGTCATTCATAATTAAATGTTTTTGTCACAAAAAAAAGGTTTTATACTAATTTTCACTAGTAAGAAGGTTTTAATTACTATTATTAAAACGTAAGTTTTTTTGAGGTGGGATATTACGTTTTAAATGATTTAGTTCTTATTCACTGAACCATTCAGATCAGACTTTGCTGTTCCCCATATGTGACTGGTGGGCTCCATCAGAGGACGGGGGCTTAAAGAGGGGAGCTGATTGTACATCGCAAGCAAACTGGAGTTTACACACTTTATGAGAACCTTTTTTATGAGTTCCTTTTTCATTACAAAAATAGTTTAAAAGAGTTCGTGGTGAGGCTGATTGCTTGAAGCCATCGCTGTGCTCACGCTTTTCATTATAGCAGACATCTTCAGAGGGACGGGGGATGACGTTTTGGAGCCAGAGACTCCACATTTTAAGGCATTAAAGGGCACCAAGTTTAACGGTATCTCTGATTGACTTTTCAGTCCTTTGACGTGGCGCGGACTGCTGACTGAGGTTTTTGAGGAGAATGAGGAAATCAGAGATCTTAAGATCTCACACCGCTTCGTAAGTAAAATGAGCCAAAAAACTGATCATAAGACTGGATGGGTTCCTGGTTTAGGTGATAGTTTAGGCACTGTTTGAAATAAGGAGCAGGGAGACGTATCGTAGCATGACTTGGAGCACCGTCTCATTCAGTGAGCGAATCACAACCCAGCACCCTTTTTTTTGCTGGTAGATCAATTCAGTGAGAAAATAAATAGGATAAAAACACAAATCTTTGGGATATTAGAAGATGAGTACCACGTTTGTTTCAGTGAACAAAGAAGATGTCGATGGTGGACTATAGCTATGTGGACTATATACATGAGCTTTACTAGAAGCTGCAGTACAGACAACAAAAGGCCTCGGCGCACATCGTAAGCATGCACATATACCATCCACACACACATCCACACACACACACACACACACACACACACACACGCAAAGAGGTGTAGTGTCTGATTTCTCTTGTAGCTGGAGTTGAGCTGAGCGGGCCTGATATTGGAATAAACAAAATGGCCACGCGTACATCAAAAGGAGAGAAAAAAAACAAAGAAACAATTCAAGTTCTTTGACGCCGAGTCAGTGTACAAAGTATAAAGTACCTGCATATGTGATACATGACATATAGGTCAGCTATAAAAAAAAAAGGCCCCCTGAAAAAGAGTGCTCTCTCACTAGAAACAGAGCATGAAATGGCCACGTGGAGAGCTGAGAGAACTGTCTGCCGTAAGGGGGAGCTTATCTTCCCAGGCCGTTCAGAAAATGCACCAATAGTTTTTTTTTTTTGGCTTATTTCAGTGTCTGGAATTTGTAGAGAATCCCAGAGAAACCAAGGCAAGAGAGTGAGCAGCCGTGACCACCTGTCCCCTCTGTGTGTTTCCCCGTCCTTCCCTTTCCCTGTGCTTGCGTTGGGTTTACGTGTTTGTCCTCTGAGAGGTCTCCAAGCGCGGCTGCTCAGCTCAGGGCCTTGTGTCGGCCTCCGCAGCAGCCGCACCTGAGCCCCGCCCGGTGGCAAGCGTGGAGAGGCGGGTAGAGGCAGAGGCAGGGCGCCACCAGGGACAAGCCGAGCAGAGCTAACCAGCGTGAGCCGAGCCGGCCTCCCCCGCTGCCCTCGCCTCCGTCACAGGAGCAGGGGTCCGAGTAGTCCCCCTCTGGGTCGGACATGCAGTGGTAGAGCATGGTGTCTGCCAGCCACATGCAGCTGACCCGCCGGATGCACGCCCGCACGGGGTCCGGCGCGTCGTGGCACCGGCCTCTCCGGTTGTCGGAGATGAAAAAGGCCTCGCCGCAGTGCTCGCACTGAGCGCGCTCCAACCCGTCCTCCTTCCGGCCCTTCCCGCCATTGGTGGACGGCGAGGAGCTCGGGAGGAAGGAGCGGGGCTGGGCGGAGACCACAGAGGGGAAGCCCTGGCGATACGAGCCGCCGTGGTCCTTAACGACCAAGGGTCCGAGGGCAGGGTCAGAGTCTGAGGTCGACAGCGCCGGTGCCAGAGGATAGGTGTAGTCGTGCTTCTGCGACTCCGTCTTGGCAAAGTGGACGTAAGACTCGGAGTCGTCCGGTTGGATGAACTTGTCACGCACTGTGGCGTGGCGGTAGTCCTCGTAGCCCGTGAGCCAGGAGCGATCCGACGGGCGTCCATAGTGACGCTCGGTGGTGCGCTCCCAGCTGCGCTCCCGAGGGTTGATGCGCACGATTTCCTCGTCCTCCTGGAAGGTGACATGACGGGGAAGCCGAGACAACGGCTGAAGAGAAAGACAGAGTGAAACTTAAACACTGCCGACAGAAATCAACGACAAGGAATTTTTTTTGAAAATATCTTAATCATAAAAAATGTGAAATAAATAGCTAAACAAATATCGTTTTTCACTCTCTTGGCGTCGCTGTGTGATATAAACCAGACACTCTTTGTCTCACCTGGTCCAAGAAGTAGTGGTCTGAGAGCCGGTAGGGGTCGTGGAGGTCGTGGCGAAGTCCCAGCATGCACTTGTGTCTCTGCGGAAGGGGCGAGGACTCGAGCGGCTGCAGAGAGCTCTCCAGCTTCTGGGAGGAGTTGGATGAGCTGTCTGTGGTGTTCTGGAGGGCACAAACAAACACAGGAAGCCGACTGAAAGCTGCGCTCTGATTGGATGCGCCAAACAAACAGTTAGTGCGAGAGGACGCCACGATTGGACAAACAAAAACAGGAAGCCCTCAGCGGAGCTCTGATTGGGAAAACAGGAAGCACGAGCTCTGTTTTTCGAGCCACTTGATCCACATTTGGATCTCCGTTTGCGAGTTTTATAAACAACATCTGCCATAAAACATCTGCAACAGACACTAAGAAAACATCCTAGTAATCAAACTCACATTAAAATTAGGCATAGGTCTACCCTCTTTAATATAAATGGGGTAGACAAAATATTAGAAACACCTCAATATATCTCAATAGAAGTCAACATCGGCACAAACTGCAGCCTCCAAATGATCCTATTGTGGTGACTTGATATCAGGAAGCCAGCTTTCTGCGCACACAGTTTTTGCAGTATCGCCTTGTTGGGCCTCTTCACCTCCTCTTCTCCCCCATCAACCTGTCCTCCTTCCCTCAATCTCACTTTCTACATTCCACCTTCCCGTCTCTCTTTTCCACCTCTCTGTGTGTTTGTGTGAACAGTATCCTGTCCCCCTTTCCGCTAAAGGCTGTCAGGGCTCCACTCCAACTCAAACCTTGGCCAGACACTAGACAGCCGGGCCGCCGCCGCCGACCGCGCAGCGCTCCGACAGACAGACAGACAGATTTCAGACTGGGGGTCAGCCTCTGTGGGGCGTCGCGGTGCACCAGCTGATAGGACTCCGGTCTCATCATGTCATCCTGGTTATGTGTGTGCATATGGGCAAGATATTACCAGTGTCTTTGACTCAATGAAAAGGCCGCAGGTGTTTGTGTGTGAAAGAAGCTATGTTTGAAAATCATTTGTTTAATGTTGCTTTGAGCACCACATGACTTATCAACTAGGGCTGGGACGATCCATCTATCTCCTGATTCGATACTATCACGATACTTGGGTGCCGATTCTACAAGTATTGCGATTCGATATAACGATTTATTGCGATTTTTGTTAACTTTTTTAACACTAGACCATGGGAAAAAGTAGAATCCTACACTTCTAGGGACTTTTACTTTGGAAAATATCTAAATTAATACAGTAAAAATTTTTGATTTTCAGCATGTATGTAGTCAGAGATGTCCTGAAGTCAGATATATCAGTCATTGTCAGGCATTATTTATTACATTTTTTTCCCAGCAACCCAAATATCAAAGAATTAAGACATTTCCCTCACAAATTAGTGGTATTTTCTTTTTAATTTATAAGGGACATGTAATATTTTATACTTCTGATGAATATAATCCAATCAATCTTATTTCCATTTATGTATTTTGTATATACAGTTCCCTTTGTTAACACCTTATTTTGAAAACCGGACGTAGTCACACGTGTATACTTCCGCTAACTTCTCCAAGTCCGTCTCTAGCTCTCCCGTCAGCTCCGTTCTCTTTATACATCCATGGTCAGCTCCATCGGGGCCGTTTGAATGCATTCAACATAAATGTCAGTATATGGGTGCTCTACAGTTGTAGCGTCGGCCGATTTGACCA